>OX465121.1:1053616-1066116 GCA_949987565.1 Luidia sarsii
AAGAGGTACGGTTGTGAAAGAGTTATCGCTCAGGTTCTTTTCAGAACCATACCGCTTCCAAAAGAGACCTTACATGATTATGGTGTCTTCGCAAAGCATCCTATATCATCCATATTATCTTGATGACATCTTACCCATAGATCTTCATTCGATACCTTATTGAGCCAAAATAACTGACAGATTTTCCTCAGACTCCCGATACGGAAGACTGACAGTTGATTGGTGTCACTTCTGCGCCACGCACGAGGGGGAGAGAACGCAACTCTGATATAACTCGAGTTTCTTCTCGGTTCTATATATTACTGAGACTTCCAGATATCGTCCAACAATACACACACGCGGACAGCATTATGTATTAATGATATATTCTAAAGAACATTTGGGTCTGACCTTTCGATCCTAGCAGGACCTTTCTCAAAGGCAGAGATTTGTTAATGATATTAATACATAATCCTGTATATGAGAGGCTTCCCAGTTATGTTTTGTTGAAAATGTTTGCACACTGCGGACATTTAAACCTGCAGTGCTAGACTTAATTCAGCAGCTCAATGTAAGCTGGTCACGTACTTTGGCAATGCACTTCTCACGGCCATTCCCCTGGGCTCATAAACGTTTGTCACGATCCAGCATATAAAGAATGGGTGTTTATGTCTCCACATTTGATGATTATAGAGGTGGTGGGTGGAACAGTCTGGTCGGCAACACGTTTCATTCAGTCCATTTGGCTGGGGAGCGCTATGGGGTTTTATACGTCGAGTCGTCTTTGCATCGCTTGTCACATCAACCGCACCACGACACTCTTACACCTCGCTCTTGGGTGCCTTACAATGGGTGCCTTGTAAACAGCCTCCACCGCGATAGATGCGTTGCCTAGCAACAAGACGGGGCCCCCATATAAATTTATTTCTTGCGCGCTAATTCGCATTGCTCGGGTTACATGCAGGGCGATACATAGCCACGGCAGCCATATTGAAATTTCGGGCAGAAATTTGGGACGTAAAGAGTGGAGAGCTTGAAGTGTGACAAGCAGATGATTTGTTTCGACTGAGTAATAGACTTCAACATCTGTCCATTGGACATCAGTGCAAAGAGGGCCTTGTGTAGGAGAAACGGTTTGGCAGAGATCGCTTGATTTGGGATTTATGGATAAACGTCACTTCCAATTCCTCATGTGAAGTCATCCACTTTATACAAAAAAACCAGGACGTTGTGACTGCAGTATGAGTGCCTCTCCAGTACTGCAGTATAGCGCCTATGGTCGTGTATGGACACGGCTACGTTTGTTGCTAGGGGCAACGATGCTTCTGACCGCACTGGGGAATAGGTGACGCACAGATGCCTAGAGGTCTGAGCCTTAGCCGTCCTTGCGCGCGGATGTATTCGTGCACTATTGATAGGGACCGTCTGGTCGTCGTCTGCAAATCAGGATCGGTGAAATGTGACGAACTGCCTTATTGCAAGATGAGCGATTCACGTACATGTCCCAAGTGGGACCAATTACCGTTTACGATGCGGACAAGCGTGGTCCTCAGATCGCCTGCAATGCTGTGCCCTTATAAATTGCCGCAGAGTTCGGTCATAGAGCACATCTGTCATCCGTTCTTACGAGCTGAACTCTAAGTGAACGGGTGTTAGATATTTTGTGGATGGGTCTAGTCTGGCTAGGCTGCCATACAGCGGGCATTGACTTGTGCCTGGCCCCGGCCTCGATATGGGGGCGTGTGGTTCACGCGCTAAGCCCTCCCCTCAAATGCACCCGCGGACAGACGGCTACGGAGCCGACTGCTTTGCGATTACGAGAGAAACATGTAGTCTGGGATCCGAAGTCAGGAAGGTAGCTTCATGTGCACTGACACTAATCAAAGCGTAGCGTGTAATGTGACTACAGGGAGTTCCGTGCCGTCTGCTTATTGCATCACAGCTATTGCCTGCGTCATAGTTTGAACTTTAAAGTCAAGTTCACCTTGAGCAGTAAAAGTGCTTGTGCACTGAACTATAATGCCCTTCTTGTCTCAGATAATGTAATGCACAAAGTAATATTAAACTGGTGTTTTCTGCTTAATTCCTTATGGACAACCAAACGAGATCTCGGTACGAGTATGTTAAAGCCCCTACATAACATTGGTTGAGGTCAAATAATAGCATCCATACGTTGTCGGATCTAACATATAATTGAAATAACACACCTGTGAAATTTTCAGCTCAATCCGCCATCCGAGTCTCAAGAAAATCGTGAAAATCGTTTCATTTGTTTCGCGAAAATGCAGCATTCAACGCCGTACTGATTCGAAATAGTTTAGATCTCGGTGAGACGTAAACGATTTCTTTGACTCTTTTCTCCAAAAATACAATATTTGAGGCAGAAATATTTCAGTGCAAAGTTTCTACTATAACCATCTTCAATCTATATAAATTTCATGTAAATCTGTGAACATTTCTGTGTTTCGATCTTACAAATGTTGAGTTGGGGCTTTCACCGATAAACTAGTCCGTTATCAACACTGCTGTCCAGTCAGAGAAATCAGCGTGGATGCGAGACGTTTTGACGATGAATGGTTGGCCGTGACGCTAGGCAAGCCTTCGTGCTTCACTGGGCCCTAAGCCTCTGGAGACTAGCATAGGGCTGCTTACTCTGCCAATGCTACCCAAGGGGATAATATTGAGAGGTTCATTTTAACTGCATTCGGTTACAAAAACCTTTCCAGTCGCACATTAAAACAGCGTTTACCTATGTCCCCTGCAGGCAAGAATTTGTTTATCTTACGAGCTCAGAGAAGCCATCGATCAAGGTTGGTGATCATTTACATAAAGCATTTTAACACCACGCGTCACAAAACACTCTACTTTTTCCCAACATTCTCCTATGTGATACATCGATATGTGGAATAGAGACCAGTACGATCGAGACAGCAAGCACCTCCCTTCATGCAGATAAAGATCTCACCCAAAGAACGATACACAATGGGAGTATTTGTGAATAGAGAACGTGCGTCAATTGTTATTTTCTTTTCTTAAAATTTAGTGGGCCTGACGTTTCGATCCTAGCAGGACCTTTCTCAAAGGCAGAGAAAGTTCCTGCTATGATCAAAACGTCAGGCCCACTAAATTTCAAGATTTATATTTTAGTAATTTTCCTCAGTAAGCAGTTTGCAACATTTTTGTATATCACCTTAAGTCATTTTCTTTTCTTATTAGAATTTCCTGTAGGAACATCCCTTCCTTATAGCCTATTTCACCATCAACAATGATCGTCCTCAGTTTTTCTCTTATTTTCACTCAACCTTCATCCTTGGAGTAATTTATTTTTTTCTTTGCACGTTACGAATTTTTCGCCTTAAATAAAGGCCCTATACAACATTGGTAAAAGTCAAAAGATTGCCACGGTTTTTGTGTTAAACCATTTAACATTACAAATAAACAATACTGCGAAGGTTTTAGCTGAGAAAGTAGAAAAAGGCAAAAAAACGTCACGGTTTTCGCACCGTTCTGTGGTGTAAAAGGTAGTTTATCATTCGCGAGTATAAAGCTATTTGTCGATGTTTGAGTGAAGATTTCTTGAGCGGTACAGCATCCTAGACCGTAAGAATTTAACATGAGGATTCCACCATAACCATCTACAAACTGTATAAATTAGAAGGAAATCTGTGGACATCGATGTTTTCCGATCTTCCCAATGTTGTATTGGGCCTTTAAATCATTGTTGAAAAGGCTGCATTCAAGTTTGTGTGATCCCGAGCTGCCGTAACCAGGTTCAAAACCAAAATTGAAAATTCAAAAGTAGACCTAAATATGTATAGTCATAAATATGATCCGATCTTCCTAATGTTGTATTGGGCCTTTAAATTTATCTTTCTGATAAAAGTGCCTACATGTATCATCTTTACATATATTCATCAATGTGTCACTTCCATATCGTCTGAATTTGCGGTTGAGTTGATTCAATGCAGCGCCCAGATGAGTCATGTTCAGATTGTGCTTGCCTTGGATTCGATCCTGTTAATGTTGCAGGAAAATAGGCCTACATCACGGCAAGTTCCGAGAATGAATTCCTCTCAATGTACAGTATATTTATACCATTCGTGCGCAAGGTGTCATCCAGGCATATAATGCGAGCGACCTGACCGTTCAACCTGATTTCATGAGCATTTTCTAAGCAGATTTGCCTAAATATGAAACAGGTCTATTTGGAGAGACAGCCAAAAAAAAATCCTCGGGTAAGTGATCAATGCCATCCTTGACCAGATACAATAACCTTCCGTCACAACACTACCGGGCTCATTTCACAGCTCCAGATACAGCTGGCTAAATTCCATGCAGCGCCTGTAGATGCCTGGCCGCGTGTAGTTGTGTTTTTCTTGCCAGCTCAGATGTTCAATAATCCGGGGAGCTCGCGGCATGTCTACCAGGGTGAGAAGCGAGTATTTCATTTCTGTTTACCCGTTTGCTGCTCCCGTGTAAGTGCGCATGCCCCACGGTAGTCGTTCGTCAAGTCCCGGTCACGGACGAGACAGCGCTGCAGGTTGTCTTCTCAGCACTATCGCAGGATAGAATGAGAAGCTTGAATGAAGACTGCGAGTTGTTTAGCCCGTATTCTCTCAGTCGAATGGCTGCGTGCACGGAGCGTACAAATTCTGCGCTGGTTTGTGGTTCTGCGAGCATTCCACACCCTCCGTCAGATTATCAAAGCCCGCGTGAACAGTGCACTGAGACTGCACATGTGTATAAGTCAGCCAACATTTGAAAGCATGGCTGCTTCAAGCCATGCATAGGTGCTATTTTACACTATCGGCCTTGTCACGAACTGGCAAGTCCATCACTGCAGACAAAATTAAGCTATTCGTTTGGCGCTTTAAAGGTACTTTTTTCGAAACACAGTTTCGCACGTCTTTCAATGGGTATACTATAATAATGTTAAAGTGTTCTTGTTTGTCTATGAGGTTCAAAACATGACGTGTTCATGACTTCTGTCTTGAGCTGTGTTCTAGGCAATTGTTAGGTTCGAAAACGATTTGCCGCTTCCTTGAAAAAAAAAAACACCCGACGATGCATCGACCGCGATGGAGAGGAGATAGGCCTACGCGGTTGACCCGGGGCAGGCTTTGGAAACCAGGTTATTAACGAAGCTGTCTGAGTTGTCAAACGAATACAGCAATAAATAGACACGGTGAGGGATGTGAGTGGCTGGATAGCATGTCACCAAAGGTGTTGTCACTTCTCCGATTCATCTCCCTGGGCACGCTGATTAACAAATACGAAATGGACTGCATGATTGCGCAGAGACTAGCGCATGGGACACGCCATTGCACTCATTCATCATGTAAGGCGTCTCACAAAGACGTCTAGTACATGCAAGCCATTTCTCCAAGGAATTCTGCCTTTGGAGAAAGCGCGCAAACGTCGGACGCTCGACATTTTGAAATGTCCATTTGGGTGATTGTATTCGTTGCAGTCTGTCACGTTTTCGTCGCCTTTCTCAACGCGTGTGCGCATGAAATAACAACATTGGTAAAGGTCAAACGATTGCCACAGTTTGTGCGTTAAAGTAAACCACATTCCCAAAAAGCAACACTGCGAAGGTTTTAGCTCAAATGGTAATCTGAGAGAGTAGAAACAGACAAAAAAATCGTCACGGATTACGCACCAGTCTGTAGAGTAAGAAATAGTTTATTACTCGCGAGTAATAAACTATTTGTCGATGTTTGAGTGAAGATTTCTCGAGAAATGCAGCATCCCAGACCGTAAGATTTCAACATGAGGATTCTATCATGACCATCTACAAACTGTGTAAATTGGAAGGAAATCTGTGGACATGGATGTTTTCCGATCGTCCCAATGTTGTATTGGGCCTTTAATTGGGTACCGCGGTGCGAGGTACGGTATGCGTTAATCTTTACAAGCCACATATGAGCATCTACATAGATCAATGATTAGAAACTGCAATGCTATGTGCGGCTCGCATGGCAAGGTCAGTTTTGATAAGAATTTAGACTGCATGCCAATTATAGGTTCCACGATGAGATAGATCAGCTTCAGTTTATCTAAGTTGCACGGGATCCAATCTGCTTCCCGTTTTAATTTGAGGGAAACCTCAGCGTGTGTAATCACCGTATAGGTCCATGTAGATTAGATCTGCGAGGGGTTTGGAATAAGTGGGCGTGGCCTGCTTCCACTCCTCCGAACTCCGTGTCTGACCAGGTTGAGCTGAGTAGGGTTTCGAACGTGGCTGTTTTGGACCGGGAGCAGCCATATCATCGGACAACAAGAGCAGGTGGTTTGGTGTGACGTGACTGCCTGGGGAGTGGAGATGATTTGAGTCGCTGGGACTGGGCACAGTTCCCAATCGGGGGATTGGAGACTTGGAGTCCGGAGTGCTTTTCTGACCAGTCGAAGACTTACGGTGCAGTGGACATTACCGTTATAGGTATAGGCAGAGGATTATAATGCCCTTAAGGGAGGACTGCTAGGGAGATGGGTAGGTATTATGATACACCTGCTGTCCATCCATGGATGTAAAACCACCTGGGGTTGTTGATGATCGCTAGAACCGTGTATCTCCAATACAGGACCAGACCACCAGTATCAGGCAACACGCCACTACTGACTTACCAAAGTACGAGAGACACCAATCTAATTATTGTCAGACACAGCACCATATGTCCACATCGGCTGAGACCAAACCTATAATGGCCTATACTGACGGCTACAATGAGGTTGTCCATGGTTACCAAGGGGACAGTACTTTTCCCTCGGCGGCTTAATCCAAAGAGAGGAAATATAATTAACTCAAAAGTGACGTAGTCCCGCCAATCAGCAGACTGGTGTAAGTGACACGTGTTTGCCCGTATTTGATCAAAGTCTAACGAACCGTGCGCAGCGCATACGGGATACCGTACCATCTCACCATATCCCACGGGGATGGTGCCGAGTCTACACGCACAGACTCGGTCGTTGACGTGACCAAATGGTGTGACAAATTGACGAGACGATGCGACAAAAGAGCGGGGTTAAGCCAAATCCAATTATCAATGCAGAATTTCATCCCCTGTATTAGATTCTCGACACGGACGTTTTTAGACTTCCTCCCAACTGGCGTTTTAGCGACGAATTCAATGAAGCGGTAATAACATCGGAGGGTTGCTGTACTGAAGTCGTCGGACGAGTAGGCCTAATACACCAACAGGTTTATCTGGAATTATTAAGGCGAACACCTCTTTCTGGTGAAACCAACTTGATGTCGCGGGTTCGATGGCCGCTTGCATTGGCCCGAGGCAGTATACGGTTGCAGCTTGCAAAGCAGCGCTTATCTGATTACACGGACCTCTTCACTACTGGGCCCCATAGCTTCTCCCTCTCCCTCTCCCTCTCCCTCTCCCTCTCCCTCTCCCTCTCCCTCTCCCTCTCCCTCTCCCTCTCCCTCTCCCTCTCCCTCTCCCTCTGCCTCTGCCTCTGCCTCTGCCTCTGCCTCTGCCTCTGCCTCTCCCTCTCCCTCTCCCTCTCCCTCTCCCTCTCCCTCTCCCTCTCCCTCTCCCTCTCCCTCTCCCTCTCCCTCTCCCTCTCCCTCTCCCTCTCCCTCTGCCTCTGCCTCTGCCTCTGCCTCTGCCTCTGCCTCTGCCTCTGCCTCTCCCTCTCCCTCTGCCTCTGCCTCTCCCTCTCCCTCTGCCTCTCCCTCTCCCTCTCCCTCTCCCTCTCCCTCTCCCTCTGCCTCTGCCTCTGCCTCTGCCTCTGCCTCTGCCTCTGCCTCTGCCTCTGCCTCTGCCTCTGCCTCTGCCTCTGCCTCTGCCTCTGCCTCTTCCTCTGCCTCTGCCTCTGCCTCTGCCTCTGCCTCTGCCTCTCCCTCTGCCTCTGCCTCTCCCTCTCCCTCATACCCTCTCCTCTCTCCACATCTCTCATCCTCTCTCTCCCTCTCTCCCCCTCCCCCGCTGTATCTCCAAGTCCCCTCCCCCATTATCTCTCCCCTCCACCTCTCTCCCTCTCTCTTCCCATTCCCGCTAAGAGCTCTTCAAGCCTGTACCTTTGAAAGTCAACTATGCGTGGTCATTTTTAAATCAAACCCTCCATTTATCTTCACGGCATTGCCATGAGACAGTAGGTCACATCGGCGTGTTGAGGACAGCCGACGAGAATGAATTCATGTCAGTTCTCATTTCTAGAACTATGTTACAGTCGCTGACTCACTGCAAGACATTGCTCCATTTCCTTGACCAGGGTGATATCTTTACTCAGACTTCAGTGTCGTGAGGAGTTCCTCGGTGGATTTAAAGCTGCGTAAAGCAAAATCAAGATCTAATTGAGTATGAAGCAGAGTGGAAATGAACAGTAAGCTGCCAAACTAGACCCAAATGATTAAAAGGCCACATCCCTTAGAAGAGATGGTATGGGAAAACCTGGCTGATTACAAAAAAAGAGAAAGCAAAAATAGACAATTATGACATGACATTGCTGCCGACGTCAAGAGATTATGACAACTTTAGAAAGAGACAGAGACATTACAATCGAAGGCGTTCTGTCCTGGTTTGGGTCATGGTAAAGAACGGCAAGTCGACTGAAACGGCAAGTCGACTGAAAAGGCAAGTCGACTGAAACGGACCCTGAACTATACAGCCTTATTGCATACACTTCGTAAGGTTAATGGCAAATTAAAGAAGGTCCCGCGCAGAAATGAAAGGCACTCCAAGCGCGGTGGGTCTTGAGGGGGACTCGTAGGCCATCGGTTAAACGTGGGGACTTACAGACAGTGGGTCGGCAGGACGACCTAGCCTGAAAATCTCACACTGCTTGGGAACCTTTTAAGTGGCCCCTAGCACCTGCGTCACCTTGGGCCAAATGAAGTGGAAGTTGCTCTTTATTCCCGTGCGCGTCACGTGCTTGATCGTGAAGAATGGGTACGGCCGACATCCAGGCAAGGAAATTACAGGACGTGTCAAATTTTCTGTACGTTGGAATTGAATCATTTGGAGCAAGTGACAGAGAGACGAGTTAGGTACAAATGAAGACAGATGTTGCCCTGCTCCGATATTCCGGCACAGAATCGACTCGATATGATTGAGTACGTGATCAAAATCGAAGGCTGTAACCTCTGTGCGATAGCCTTCCCGGAAACGTGACGGCCGTCGGCTCCATGCTGCAAAATTGAAACCCTTTCTCGACATTACTTGCGGGTATTTGCTGTGGTCTTGCCAATCCTGGCTCAAATGCACGGCGTGACATCTTCACTGAGGGCTGAATAAGAGCAGATGTAATTTTGTTTTATTTAATTTGAGGGTGCATTGCCGGCTTGGTTACTGTCAATCGAACCTGAAGGAGGTAGACGACCATCAAGGTGGACTGTTTATGTGCATGGAGTGCATGGCAGAGTGCACGGCAATCACAAAAGGTCAGCCAATGTTACACCCTTATTATGCCCAGACAAGTACGGGCAGGCAAGTGTGGAGTATATTTACACAACGTTAAATAGAAACGGCAGCTCAGTTGACCTGTCTGAGTGACGCTTCACATGTAGACGCAATTACCGAGAGGAGGGCTGAACGCTGAGGGAGCTGTACAACTGAAAGTGCTACAGTCAGTTCACTCCAAGTTGAGCTCGACCTCGCCCTCGTTATATGCCCCTCCTCCAGTCCACCCACAGATGGCCTATCAGGAGGCGTTATTGCCTGCATGTCAGTCAAGAGTAGCACCCAGAATCCACGTGGTTATATGAACAGCAGGAAGGAGGGAGCGGGATGTCATGAACATGCTCACGTTCTTCTTGAACGCACTTGCAGTACTATCAAACATGCGCGTGACGTCATTGAGGTGTACAGGATGCCTTTGGTCAGAGGTCGAAAGAAGACTGCTCATTGGCCGCTATATGCCGTGCACTATGTCCAATCTCAACACAATTTCGCCGTGTAACGTGTTTTGTTCACTATAACAAGCTAAGGTGACGGCATGGGACGTCAATGTATACCGTATACACTGTACCACATTATTCATTCATTTGGTTACTGAATAACTCCAAACTCTGTTATGTTATTCCCGAATTTAAAGGACTAATACATGCTTATAATGTTTTTCCATGAATACACATAATCATACTCAATACCTAGTGCCTTGAGTCTAGCCATAGGGTTTGTGTTGGGCCTCTCCGTTCGGAGGAGGGGTGGAGATGGTTCTATGTGTTTGATCAGCCGCTGTACCGGCTGATAAGCTCCCACGAGGTAACATCAATCATACACTCCCCAGAGAGTTAAAGGCCCAATACAACATTGGGAAGATCGAAAAACATCAATGTCCACAGATTTACTTCTAATTTACAGTTTGTAGAGGGTTATGGTGGAATCCTCATGTTGAAATCTTACGGTCTGGGATGCTGTACTTCTCGAGAAATCTTCACTCAAACATCAACTAATAGTTTATTACTCGCGAGTAATAAACTATTTCTTACACTACAGAACGGTGCAAAAGCCGTGACGGTTTTGGGGCTTTTTCTACTTTCTCCGATCACCATTGAGCGAAAACCTTGGCGAAAACTCTGGCGATCTTTTAACCTTTACCGATGTTGTATGGGGCCTCCTTAAGTCAAAGAAATAAGGAAAAACGGACATTTGAAAACAAATATCGAAAAATGGCAATGTTTAAATGGTTAAACACACAAACTGTGGCAATCTTTTGACTTTTACCGATGTCAGTTGTATAGGACCTTTAAGATGGTTTTAGCAGAATTCATTAGCAAAACAAATAACTAGGGAAAGTGTCATAAGGTGCATAGAGACATGGCATGCTGATATGCGTCATAAAGGTTTATTGTCACAATCAGCTATAGTATTTTTGATGATAACCAGCATTTGAATAAGCAACTTGAAGCAACTCCAGTATTATCTCAAATATTTGTAGCATGCTAGTACGTATTTACTGGGCGAAATGCATTTCCATTGTGTGCGATTGACCTCCAGGCGTCCCGGTGAGACTACAGGCCGTCTACCTTTCCCCATTCCCTTCCTCAAATTAAAACGTCTTCCCTTTTGCTTCGCCTAATGCACGACTTTGTGTTACATATTTTTTCTTAACTTGATGTCTGTACATCCGCAGTTGACCCGTGTGCTTAGAAATTCGACAGAGAACTCATCCTTGAATGATACGTCTTTTTCTTTGTATGCCTTTATTCGTGCATTACTTTCGATGGAATATGCTTATTCAAACCCATATGCTTAATGTGAAGGTCATTCGCGTTAGGTAGTCTGTGTGCAAATGTGCAAACCTTAGCATGGTTTCGACTGAAGTGTGCTAGCTTTACATAGAATTCTCTTCGGTCATTTTCCCAAATGCGCTTGCCTGTAGTACAGGTAATATTATCTATAGCACCTGTCCAACACGACCGTCCTTAATTTTGCCCCAGGGGGAATCGACTATACACTTAGACAGAGGTAAACAAGTTGACTGCACGGTACCTCCCTGGCCCATACCACTCAACAGATAACTATTAACCACAACGCTTTCCATACGTGTTGACGACGCCTGAGTAGTTTGGAGTTTGTACCTCGATCTGGTGCAACCAAACTGGGTTAATACATACAAGCATTTTATGGGATCACGAGACTCAGGTATAGCAAATACATTGATTCAAACTGTTCTGGGGTTTGGAGACCACTGCTTTAATTTACCTTACAAAATTGATTTAATTTACAAAATAAATATTAAATTATAAATTTTAAACACTTTGATTTTCCTTGTGATTATGTCAACGTTATAAAATTCATACTGATCAAAGTGTTTAAGGTTCAACTCTCCAAATTTAAGGGGCCCGACGTTTCGATCCCAGAAGGACTTTCTCCGCATCAGCCTGAGAATGGCAAACCAAACACCTCAGGCCCCTCAATTTAATTTTCTTTATAAATTTCGTTAAAATAAAATGGTTTGTTTTAAATCAATAGTCATTCTTATATACTCTTCGATCACTAATTAATATTCACAGTTTTACTTAATCATTACTAAATTGAAAATTTCTTTAGACGTTCCCTCTTGCTAAGAAGTTTTACTTCACACTATTTCATTTGACAAAGAATTAAATCGTACTCTTTGGAAAGCATTCAGCCTAATTCCCTCAAACTGAATAGTATTCAATGAGAGAGAACAAATGAATTAATTAATAGATGAATAAATAAAAATCAAACAAACATAACAGTGTCATATAATAAGTTTTATACAAATATAACCTCATTGGTGACTTAATTATATCATTTGAGTCCATTTCTTTTCTCCTTTTCTTAAATCTTTGGTAAGTTTTCAACCTATAGCACAACTCAACTCATGTTGCAACGCGGAATTCCTATGCCTAAGTGGCATCTGCACTTTGAATATCTCGTTTTCCATAAATAGGATTAATGCTATTTCTAGATTAATCCTTTCTATAATTGATGTAAGTCTTCATATTTGCGGGAGATTGAAGAAAGGGTACGTGGAAAAAGATGAGGCAAAATACTAAAATAGCAAAAGCACATAACACATGACATCCGGCTATATCT
>OX465121.1:3788569-3976673 GCA_949987565.1 Luidia sarsii
AGCTACAAAATGCGTTGCCATTGATTTGTTTTACACTAAGAAAGTATTAACTATTTTACGTGACTCGAATACCAGTCTGCATCGGTGTAAACAGCGTACCTCTCCATGCAGATACTGCAGTATTTCCTGGTACCGAAATGCGCCCATGCCAGCCCGAATAAGGCAGCCAGATTTGAATATGCCTTTTGAATTTCACCCATGGAAGGCCATGGTCATTATACGCAGTATTATTGTTATTTACCTCAACTGCGTCATGATTGCTGGCACATTGTCAAGAATGGTAGAGCTCCACACAGAAGCTATTTTTAGTTTTCCCTCCAGCAAAATACCAGTCATAGAAGCCTCACTGAAAGGCGTTCACTTAAAGAGGAACTCCGGGGAATTAAAAAAAACCATCAAGAAACCCAAAACAGAATGAATTCGTGGAGAAACATGACAGCGGAATGAATGAGGGGCATCTTCTGGACGAAACAGGCTTGTTTCTTAAACGGGCGAAAATCAACTCTTGCCTTTATTCTGGGTTTGTGACGTCAAAAAGGATCGCTGTTCGTGGTAAAAAAAAATGAATAGTGCCACCGTATGGTCCGTAGAGGCCTTAGTGCACGACTGTCATGTTAGCCGGCCCCCAACTCCGGTCGATAAGACGATCAAAATAAGATGTGCTGAAAAGTGAGTGAAAGGGCAACAGTTATCGTGGCTACCCATATGTGACCAGGAACACCAACATGAGGAATATCCCACCAAAACACTTTTTGAGTAAACAACGCCTGAAGTTAAAGTATCTTCACAATTCGATTACAAATCAATTGTCTTTCTTTTTTGTATTTTCGGAAGTTTTAAGTATTAGAGGATATTATATTTTGATATCATTTGAACGCTGATGGTATACTCTTTTACATCATTAGAAAATCTCAAAATCTCAAAAGTGGGGTTATTTCTCATTATGCTGTGCCGGGTCACATATTCGTGATTGTTTGCGCAATATGACCCATCGGCGATAAAGCACAACGTGATTATCGGAGCATGGCCGCACAGGGGCTACAGTGAATGCCGATGTGTACTCTGAGCTAGCTGACACGTTCGAGTCACTTTAAGCCAGGAAAAGGACAGTAAACCTATGGTGTATGGTGTTATGAATCCCACTGTGGTTTCTTAAACTCCCTCCAAGTCCCTCTTGTATCGGTCTTTTCAAAACAGCTATTGCTTTCGTTCGTTATTTTTTTTTCTATTCGTTGATTTGCTTTTCCGCCACGAAGCGGAAAAGCTGTAGTTTTGTTCTTTTTTTTCCCTTATTGGCTTTTCCGCCGCTAGGGCCTAGCGGAAAGGAATTGTTCTGATTTCTTCTTCTCCTTCATTTTCTTCTTCTTCTTCTTCTTCTTCTTCTTCTTCTAGACTATCACCTACTACTTTGTAATATCGAAAATAATTTTCTGATCAGTCTCCCTCCGTTTTATAGTGATATTTTGCGTGCTTGGAGTGCCTCCGGAGCTCGCATCGAAATGCAAATCACTTCCATCAACCATGTCATAAATATTCCCCTAATAAGCCCAATTGTAGAACCTTTTATTGTTGGCAATACCGATTTTGCTGCCCGGCTCTTTGCACGCGGGGTGAGACTCCTCCGCCACCTGTTCCACCCTGAAACCGGCCAGTGGCTCGGCGTCGAAGATCTTCCTTGGAGTCACACACTTGCACCTCGTCCTCCCTCTCATCGTGTACTTCAACCTCAACTGCTACTTCTTCGTCAGAAACTTATCTTCACCTTTCCGGAAATTTTCTCGAACACCGGACTAACTTATGGCCATGGACTCCCATGCAATGTCCCTGATCGCCCGACTACGCCTATTGAATTTGTACTTGATACTTCCATCAAGGGACTCTCAGCTACATCCAGAACTTTGTACGCTATCCTGAACAATCATCTCAATTGTTTAACGGATGATCCACTCTCTCCATGGTACAAACCTGGTTTTCTGGACCCCTCCACCAAAATTCAGTGGCTGTCCATCTACAAACTGCCAAGCACCAAAAAGGAAGGAGATGTCCAATTCAAGCTCCTCCATAATGTCCTGCCATCCCTGCCAGTACTACACCACATGAATCCGGACATTCCTTCATCATGCGGATGGTGCGGAGAGAAAGGCACCATCGAGCACCTCTTCATCACCTGTGCAAGCATCCAGCCAGCTCTGAATTTTCTTCACAGCATTTTGTCCCGTCTTCTCCCTAATCTAAAGCTAACCTTTGACAACTACTGGGCCCTCATCCCGCGTGCTAGAGGCCTAGACACCAAGACGGTTTGCCTTGCCAACTATTTCATCATCAGCTGCAAGAATACCATCTATTGGCTGTATCGTACCTGTCGAACCCCTGACCCACTGACAATCTGGCAACACCGATTGAAATACAAAATTCTACTCGAATATACCTACTTCAAATCCCTCAATAATGTAGACACTTTCATCATGAAATGGCCCCTTCAGAACATTCTCTTTAATATGAACAACAACAAAATGACATGGTTGATGTGAAGACTCCTTACTTTCTCTGTCCTCTCTTTGCCTACCACCCCTTACTCCTACATCTCTTCCCTACTGGCCTGAGCCTAGAGCAGCTGCTTGCTTCGGCGAGACATGGGGAACCCACTGTTCCTTGGCTCAGGCCTAAGCCCCCACCCCAACCCACCACTATCTACTGTCTCCACTTCTATTTGGTTTCCTTGTTTATTCATATCCAATGTATTGTTTTCAAACTTAACTTATTTTCGATATTAAATACTGTTCTTTCTAAATCTTCAGTTATAAAATTATTGCTTTGTAAAATAATATTCATGTATGTCCAACTTATTAATGTAACTTAATTTTTGTTTGTACGAGACCTCTGCTGAAGACAGCTGCTCGCACTAGCGAGACGTGGTGTATACCTCTGTCTTCGGTTAAAATCCCAAATCTTCCATTTCAAACACAATTCTTTTACTTGCTTAAATTTGTACATTTCTGTTTATTCTGTTTATTGTAATGTTTATCCATTATTTGTTTACTTCCATGTAAGTTAATGTACTTCAAATGGATTTGGAATAAAGTTTCCATTTGAAAAGTCAAAAAAAAAGTCTTCTTCTTCTTCTTCTTCTTCTTCTTCTTCTTCTTAATAACAATTACCCTTAATAACAACGTATGTATTAGATAAAAATAATTCTTATATAATGTCTTTTTTTTTACCTCTTTATTTGACTTCCCCTTTTGGACCGTTGTCTTATGAAAATTAAACCCTTGTGACTTTCTTTCTCGGGAGCAGCAGCCCGCGTAAGCGAGACATGGTGTTATACCTCTGCTCCTGGAGAGATCTATCACCGGTTTATTTTCGATTACCACTTTGACAACTCCCTTCCAACTGATTTTGTTTTGTATTACAAAACACCTCTAATATGTTATACTATTATACATATTATTTTCTCCTATGTTTATTGTTTATTTGTGTTATGTTCATTTATTTAATTTATCATTTCAAGTCTTTTATTTGTAAATTTTGTTTTGATTGGTTTAGTTCCTGTTATTTTCAAAAGAATGAAATAAAGTCTTCCTTTTGAAAAGTCAAAAAAGTCTTCTTCTTCTTCTTCTTTTTCTTCTTCTTCTTCTTCTTCTTCTTCTTCTTCTTGTTTTGAATGATGACTTGAATCTCTTTGGTAATTGCATGTAATGTATTGTAAATATTGTATATACATATATTCCTATTGTTGTACATAGCTTTTCACTGGAACTGAATTAAAGTGTCTATGTTGAAAAGTCTTCTTCTTCTTTTTCTTTTTCTTCTTCTTCTTCTTCTTCTTCTTTCTTTTCTACTTCTTCTTCTTTTTCTTCTTCTTCTTCTTTTTCCAATTGTATGATTGTTTTTCCCCCTTTTTTATATTATTTGTTCCTGTATATATTTGTCAACTGTATTTTGTGTTTCATTTGGAAAATAAAGTTTTCCTTTGAAAAGTAAAAAAAAAAGTCTTCTTCATCTTCTTCTTCTTCTTCTTCTTCTTCTTCTTCTTCTTCTGCACAAAATATGTGAGTGCATTTTGGGGTAGACATGGAGGGCATGGACTCGATCCCGGTGATGTCACCTTTTTTATCCTCAAACTCAATCAAAACGATGCAAAAAGGGTCTTCACCCAGTATAAAATAAAAATGTGTATTTTGATTGCTTCCTTTTTAGTTTTTGCTTGGATGTTACGTCACAACCATTATTTTAGACATAAATGTGACCCGGCACATCATAATGAGGAAAACCCCCACTTTTGAGATTTTGAGACTTTCTAATGATGTGAATGAGTGTACTATTAGCTTTCAAGTGATATCAAAATTTCCTCCAATACATTAACTTTCCGAAAATAAAAATAAAAAAGAAAATTGATTCTTAATCGAATTGAGAAGATACTTTGACTTTAGGCGTTGTTTATTCGAAAAGTGTTCTTAGATCCGAAAGAACGCCGACAGAAATGAGCAGATCCTGCGCATATGACAAAGCTTTGTAAACATTTTTGAGAACAAAATCTCAAGCTTAGACTTGAGTTTTGGCCTTTGTAGTTTATAGACAGTTGGGTCGTGCGAAAACCGTTCACGCGCCGCGTGGAAAAGGGCCTTTATCAACTCGAGTCAAGTCTAGCGAAGAACGTACTCTGCAGCTGACGAATTTCCTCGCATGGTCCACAATTGGAGAAACTGTAGGGAAATTCCTAAGACACCTGCCAAAGATTGGTAGTAACCACATCAGATTAAAGGGGAATGAAACCCAGAGAAAAATGTTGGCTTATCTGATTGGGTGTTAAAAACAACCTACAATTACCTATGTGCTACTTACCTACTAGTTTCATAAAGAGGGAAAAATCATGGAATTCGGTGTTCGAATTCGCGTTCCCGCAAACCGCCATCTTTTCGAATGGCCCGCCAGTCACTGCGGGGTATAACATCGCAACGGAAAACTCCCGCATCGGCCCGGACTGATGTACCCCTACTACATGTATATACTGCGTGCAGTTATACACTCGCGAGCTGAACGATGGTGTACTGCCTGGCTTTCGGATGTCAAAATGCCAGCGGGAAAACGCTGGGGAAATCTTTCCATGCAGTTCTAAACAATTAAGGACAAGATACCTAAGTTGTTTAGGAAGTGGGCTGCGGCCATCAAAGTTGAGACATTTCTCAAAGTCTACACTAGATCGAGACTATACGAAATCACCACGCTACAAATAACGTCATTTCAACTGTATACTTTACGGGAGTTTTTTCTTACACTTGTATGTAAACAAGATGCGGGAACCTTAATGGTTTTTTTTGTTCATCACAGTACATTAAACATTAAATGTGCCACAGAGTAGATTTTCCTCTGTGTGCTGCCCCATATAAGCCTGGAAAGTCATAAATTATGGGATGCGGACTACGTTGGAACAATGTTCACAAATGAAATGTAGAAAGAAGCTACCATGGGTGGCCAAAAAGACACGACATAATCATAACGCCATAAAAAGAGATTTTTTAAAACTCACATAATCCATTGACACGTGACGTTGAAACTTTGTGGGTAGTTACACGTTGCTCCATACATGAACAATGTGAAATAATGAATCGATTGAGTGTTGTTTTGAACTACTGTGAGTTTGTGATTATTATTTAGTTTGCAAATGTCCCTGTATGTATTCAATTATTTTTGCTTTTTCTACATTTTGTTTTCAAAAAGATGGTGACATTAGGTTGGTGGGAGGGGTCTCTCCTTCAGAAGGCAGAGTTGAAGTGTATGTAGATGGTTCCTGGGGAACCGTTTGTGATGACAGCTGGGATTTTAATGATGCCAGAGTGGTCTGTAGACAGCTGGGCTATGAAGGAACCACATGTGCACCAGAGTGGGCAATATTTGGACCGGGAAGTGGACCCATAGTATTGGATGAAGTGGCTTGCACAGGTACAGAAAGCAGCTTACTTGATTGCACTGCAAGCAGGTCACATGATTGTAACCACTTTGAAGATGCTGGTGTCAAGTGCCCTACTGTTGGAGGTAAGCAAGGATGCAGCAAGTCAACATTGGTAGTTAAACTTACACTTGTATGTGAACAAGATGCGGGAACCTTTATGCTTTTCTTGTTCATCACATAACATTGAAAAATACATGTGCCACACAATGAATTTTCCTCTGTGTGCTGCCCCATTTAAGCCTGGAAAGTCATATGGGATGCGGACTACGTTGGAACAATGTTCACAAATATAATGTAGAAAGAAACTACTTTTTGACAAGCTGATCAGTCGATCAATTACTTGTACGTGGATACAAAATTGCAATCGTGTGACTGGGACGACATCTCATGAATATGTATGAGATCATAACATTGTCTGATTTTCACTTTCAATCGAGCATTGAGCATATTTTGACCAACGCTGGGAAAAACATTTTAGTTGTTTTCATTTATATTTTTGTAATAGCATTTGTTTGATTTGTTATATATTTATATTGGGAAAATGGCTTACAATCACAATGGGTGGCCAAAAAGACATGACATATCATAACGTCATAAAAAAGAGTTTTTTTAAACACATATAATCATTGACACGTGGCATTGAAACTTTGTGGGCAATTATACGTTGCTCCATACATGAACTATGTGAAATAATGGATCGAACTGTGAGTTTGTGATTATTATTTCGTTTACAAATGTCCCTGCATGAGTTTCTGTCTGTGTCACTTTTAAAGTTTGATTTTCTCAATTGATCCTTGTAATGTCTGCAGGCATTAAGTCATTTTTGCTTTTTCTACATTTTGCTTTCAAAAAGATGGTGACATTAGGTTGGTGGGAGGAATCTTTCCTTCAGAAGGCCGAGTTGAAGTGTATGTAGATGGTTCCTGGGGAACCGTTTGTGATGACAGCTGGAATTTGACTGATGCCGGAGTGGTATGTAGACAGCTGGGATATGAAGGAGCCACATCTGCTCCAGGGTCGGCAACATTTGGAGAAGGAAGTGTACCCATAGTATTGGATGATGTGGCTTGCACAGGTTCAGAAAGCAGTTTACTTGATTGCACTGCAAGCAGGTCACATAATTGTGTCCACTTTGAAGATGCTGGTGTCAGGTGCATTGCTGTTGGAGGTAAGCAAGGATGCAGCAAGTCAACATTGGTAGTTAAACTTACACTTGTATGTATACAAGATGTGGGAACCTTAATATTTTTCTTGTTCATCACAGTTCATTAAAAATTCCATGTGCCACAGAATGGACTTTCCTCTGTGTCCTGCCCCATATAAGCCTGGAAAGTCATATGGGATGCGGACTACGTAGGAACAATGTTCAAAAATATAATGTAGAAAGAAACTACGTTTTGACAAGCTGATCAGTCGATCAACTACTTGTACGTGGATACAAAATTGCAATCGTGTGACTGGGACGTCATCTCATGAATATGTATGAGATCATAACATTGTCTGATTTTCACTTTCAATCGAGCATCGAGCATATTTTGACCAACGCTGGGAAAAACATTTTAGTTGTTTTCATTGATATTTTTGGAATAGCATTTGTTTGATTTGTTATATATTTATATCGGGAAAATGGCTTACAATCACCATGGGGGGCCAAAAGAAGCGACATAATCAAAAAAGAATCAAAAAGAGATGTTTTAAAACACACATAATCCATTGAC
This sequence comes from Luidia sarsii, assembly GCA_949987565.1. Lineage (NCBI taxonomy): Eukaryota > Metazoa > Echinodermata > Asteroidea > Paxillosida > Luidiidae > Luidia > Luidia sarsii. The sequence continues at coordinate 3,796,238 of OX465121.1, forward strand.
AATTGACGTTGAAACTTTGTGGGAAATTACACGTTGCTCCATCAATGAGCTTTGTGAAATAATGAATCGATTGAGTGTTGTTTTGAACTACTGTGAGTTTTTGATTTATATTTCGTTTGCAAATGACCCTGCATGAGTTCCTGTCTGTTTCACTGTCAAAGTTTGAATTTCTCAATGGATCCTTGTAATGTCTGCAGGTATTAAGTCATGTTTGCTTTGTCTACATTTTGTTTTCAAAAAGATGGTGATATTAGGTTGGTGGGAGGGGTCTCTGCTTCAGAAGGCCGAGTTGAAGTGTATGTAGATGGTTCCTGGGGAACCGTTTGTGATGACAGATGGGATTTGAATGATGCCGGAGTGGTCTGTAGACAGCTAGGCTATGAAGGAGCCAAATGTGCACAAGGGTCGGCAACATTTGGAAAGGGATGTGCACCCATAGTATTGGATAATGTGGCTTGCACAGGTACAGAAAGCGGCTTACTTGATTGCACTGCAAGGAGGTCACATGATTGTACCCACTTTGAAGATGCTGGTGTCACATGCACTGCTGTTGAAGGTAAGCACTTGTAGGAAGTAAAACGTGATAGTTAAACTTACACATTTGTGTAATGTCTGTAAGTTTTTCATTTTTTTTTCATTTTGCTTGTTCCGCTTCTTGTTTTTAAAAATTTCAGTCATTAGATTGGTCGATGGAATCTCTCCTTCGGAAGGCCGAGTTGAAGTGTATATAAATGGTTCCTGGGGAAGCGTTTGTGATGACAGCTGGGATTTGAATGATGCCGGAGTGGTCTGTAGACAGCTGGGCTATGAAGGAGCCACATCTGCTCCAGGGTCGGCAACATTTGGAGAAGGAAGTGTACCCATAGTTTTGGATGATGTGGCTTGCACAGGTTCAGAAAGCAGCTTACTTGATTGCGCTGCAAGCAGGTCACATAATTGTGTCCACTTTGAAGATGCTGGTGTCAGGTGCACTGCTGTTGGAGGTAAGCAAGGATGCAGCAAGTCAACATTGGTAGTTAAACTTACACTTGTATGTATACAAGATGTGGGAACCTTAATATTTTTCTTGTTCATCACAGTTCATTAAAGATTACATGTGCCACATAATGGACTTTCCTCTGTGTGCTGCCCCATATAAGCCTGGAAAGTCATAATGGATGCGGACTACGTTGGAACATCGTTCACAAATGAAATGTAGAAAAAACTACTTTTTGACAAGCTTATCAGTCAATCATCTACTTGTACGTGGATACAAAATTGCAATCGTTTGACTGGGACGTCATCTCATGAATATGTATGAGATCATAACATTTTGTGATTTTCACTTTCAATCGAGCATCGACCATATTTTTACCAACGCTGGGAAAAACATTTTAGTTGTTTTCATAGATATTTTTGGGATAGCATTTGTTTGATTCGTTATATATTTATTTTGGGAATATTGCTTACAATCACCACGGGGGCCAAAAGACGCGACATAATAAAAAAGAATCAAAAGGAGATTTTTTAAAACACAAATAATCCATTGACACGTGACGTTGAAACTTTGCTTTTTCTACATTTTGTTTTCAAAAAGATGGTGCCATTAGGTTGGTGGGAGGAGTCTCTCCTTCAGAAGGCCGAGTTGAAGTGTATGTAGATGGTTCCTGGGGAACCGTTTGTGATGACCTCTGGGATTTGACTGATGCCGGAGTGGTCTGTAGACAGCTAGGCTATATAGGAGCCACATGTGCAAAAGGATCTTCAACATTTGGACAGGGATGTTTACCTATAGTTTTGGATGACGTGGCTTGCACAGGTACAGAAAGCAGCTTACTTGATTGCACTGCAAGCAGGTCTAACGATTGTAGCCACTTTGAAGATGCTGGTGTCATATGCACTGCTGGTGGAGGTGAGCACTTGTAAGAAGTAACATGTGCTATTTACTCTGATACCTGTTTGTGAACAAGCTGAGAAAACTTAGTGGTTTTTCCTGGCAGTAAAAGAAGTTAAATGTGGCACAAAGTGGTTTTTCCTCTGTGTTTTGCCCCAGTTGAGCCTGAAAAGTCATATGGGCTGCTAACTTTCAGTGGAACATTGTTCACAGATTAACACTGAACATAGAAACCACTTGATGACAAGCTCATAAGTCAATCATCTACTTTTTCAACAATATCAAACTGTATGCTTTAGATTTTACCAAAATGCCTGCTTTAAAATCAAACTGATGCGCGTCATGGTTTATATACTGATTGAACATTGCTCTTGCTGCTACATGTACATGTATATGATTTGAATCAACATCATGACTTATGTAGCATTTAGAAACAACCTGCGGGTCTAAGATGGCATTGTGCAATCATAACGTCATCTAAATGCGAGACTTTGAAACACATATAAGGCAATGACCAATGACCTTGAAACTTAGGTTGCCATTAGTTATTCAATTACACATTGAAAATCTTAAGTTTGACATCAATTGATCATTGTTTCAAATTATTTATTTTCTATATTGTCATCGTCAATTCCCTTTACTTTGTGCACAAAATGTGAATGTGCGTTTTAGAGGATTGGATGGTATGGGGTTTACATTTGGCATGTTTATAATTTTGAGAAAATATGTATGAAAAATAGCCATTGTGCAATTGTGCCATCATGTTATGAATAATATTGAGGTCATGAGCATTTCAGATTTTCACTTGCGAATGAGCACATTTCCCCACCGGAGTAAGATGTGTTTAATTTCTTCTAATATATATTGGCGACATGTTTTACTATCACCATGTGTGGCAAAAATGACATGACGTAATCACGACGTCCCCAAAAATTGATATAATTATTAAAAAACGCAAAAGCATTAGCCAATTACCTGGAAACTTGGTGGGCAATTAGGCGTTGTCCAAGTCGAGAAATAATTATCTTACTTTATGAATTTATTCGATGAGTGTTTTCCTGAATTAGAATGAATTGTTGTTTATTAGTTTGTTTGTAAAATGATCTTGCACAAACTTGATGATTTGTGTCACGTTTAAAGTTTGAATTTCTCAATGGATCTTTGGAATGTCTGCAGGTTTTAAGTTCTTGTTTGTTTTTCTACTTTTTGTAGAAGACGGTGACATTAGGTTGGTGGGAGGAATCTTTCCTTCAGAAGGCCGAGTTGAAGTGTATGTAGATGGTTCCTGGGGAACCGTTTGTGATGACAGCTGGAATTTGACTGATGCCGGAGTGGTCTGTAGACAGCTGGGCTATGAAGGAGCCACATCTGCACCAGGGTTGGCAGCATTTGGACAGGGATGTGCACCCATAGTATTGGATGAAGTGGCTTGCACAGGTTCAGAAAGCAGCTTACTTGATTGCACTGCAAGCAGGTCACATGATTGTAGCCACTTTGAAGATGCTGGTGTCAGGTGCACTGCTGTTGTAGGTAAGAAGTAACACGTGTTATTTAAAATTACACCTGTCTTTAAACAAGATGAGGAAACTGTTTGTTTTCATTACAGTACAAAGAAGATTATTGATGCCACAGAGTCGATTTTCCTCTGTGTTCTGCCCCATTTAAGACCGAAAAGTCGTAATTATGGGCTGCTTTTTTTGGGAACTTTATTCACAGATGCAACATTTAAAAAAGGCACCACTTTTTTATGCTATGTTTTCAAGTAATTATGTTTTTATTGTTTTTATTTACTTATGTTTTTTATTGTTTCCGAACTTTCGAAAATTTCTCCAAGTATTATCATGAAGCATGAAATCAGTTCAATATCAATTCCTGACCATGATTCATAAAGAAATGCCAGCCACCGTCTAACATGTTTAAGTTGTACAAAAATATTTGCAATTATAATGACCTGCACGTGCTAAATGAGGAAATAAATTAGGTATCAAAATGTGCGAAAGACTACAGAGGAAGTAATCATAAAGCAGAAAATCCAAACTTTTAACTGAAGGCGATGCAGCATTACCAAAATTGAGGGTTAATTCGAATGTTGGCAATTACTTGTTTTTCAAAATGTTAAGTTTGGAACCGATTGACCTTTTTTCGAATCATTGTGAATTTTTTAATATTATATTCAAGTCCCATTGACTTTGTCCTGAAAGTATGTGTGCGTTTTGGGGTATGCATGGAGCGTTTATACAAATATGTGAAGGAGGCAACTGTCTACGAACCACAACCTGTGCTTTGCTAGCTGAGTTATTCATGCACGTGAAAATGACATGAACCCAGCAAAGAGGTCATGGTGGTTTATCTGAGCGGGCATACGTCATCTTTCCTAGTTTAAACGAAAAAAGCACTTATTTAGACATCTTTTTTTATTACAATGGTAGCCCCGCAAGGCACTTTGTGTAGTTGGAAGAAAATGTAAATTCCCTTCATTATCAATTATAAGTGACGGAGGATCTACTCTATATATCCAACGCATAATTTGCACCAAATGCTGATCGTACTCAGCAAATCGTCACATTTCTGTAATCCATTGCCGCAGATACAACGAGTCCCGTCATCCGAGGCTGTCCTGCCAATATTACGATCCCAGTCGCGTCGTCATCCGACGCGACATCGGCCAGCTGGACCCCGCCTATCATAGAGGACAACTCGGGCGCCTTCAGCGAGTCCTTCTCCTGCTCCCCGGCCGCATCCCGAGTCTGCCTCCGTACCGGCTCGGGGACGTTCACCGCCGGTGTAACCCAAGTGACCTACAGCGCCATAGACGCATCCGGAAACGAAAACGAGTGCAGTTTTAGTGTCACCGCTTCAGGTTTGTCCCGGCCTTTGACGAATTACCACTTCTCACATGTGATCAGATGCTATAGGTTTTGATTAACTAGGCATGATCCGAGGCAAAGATCGGAGGCCATCCACCTATAGGCTTAGTTTGAGAGCCGCGTGCAAGGCAGAATTTTGCACCGACAGATGTCCTGCGGGACTCGGAACGTCAGGCCCTGAAAATCTTTGAAGTTTTTGAATTTGGGTAAGTTTGAGTCAGTTAGCAAATTTCTCAACTTTGTATCAATTTGAAAGTCTGTACTTCATCCCAGTTTCTCTATCTCTCTTCCTTGGTCAGTGGTGAGCTTAGTGTGCCCAGATGATTTCATAATCCTTGAACAACCCGGTTCGACCGGCGCCAGTGTCAACTGGTCAGAACCGGATCTCGTCGGATGGGAGGGGTCATCAAACCTAACCTCTGACATCACGCGAGGTACCTATAGCGCTGGAGTCTACACCGTGAACTATCTACAGTGGTTTGCTGCACAGGACCTGGTGTTGGAGTGCTCGTTTACCTTTGATGTTACTGGTGAGTTTGCCTTTGAAGTTACTGGTGAGTTTACCTTTGAAGTTACTGGTGAGTTTACCTTTGAAGTTACTGGTGAGTTTACCTTTGAAGTTACTGGTGAGTTTACCTTTGAAGTTACTGGTGAGTTTACCTTTGAAGTTACTGGTGAGTTTACCCTCAGTGTCTTAATTGAACAGACCAAGGATCCGGAGAGACTTTACTTTACCCTACTCTTTCTAATTACCCTTGCCTGTCAACCAGCTGACCTCATTTGCCAACCTCCTGCCCCTTGAAGTTGTCCTTTCGAAAAAGAGGATCTATTTATCCTATTAACCCTAAAAAGGCCGGGCTATTTCAAGATATATTATGGCCTGATGGTATTATGACCCTCCTATAGATCTTGACTACGGTTTGTGCTATAACCCGAACATTGAGCACCTAATGTTATGTTATATGTCGGAGTGACAAACAAAATGCATCATAAGTGCAATTGAATGCAAGGGATGCACTCCACATTGCACTCGAGCATTGCGGTAGAGGTTCCCGCAGTACATCACCTAGTCTGAGAGCATCATACAAGGCAGGATATTACTCTGAGTGGGGACCTTCGGGGATCGAAACGTCAGGCCATTGTAATAAATGGCCTCGACAGTTCGTCAGAATGCCAAGGATTTATTTTAACACAGGCTTTCCCTACTGGGTATGTAGGGTTTGCACAGCGTCGATTAGGGGGTCCTGTAGTTCAAACTCGTGTCGCAGTACATTTTTCTTGTGTGTACGTGAAATATTTGTTTATATTTTGACGACGACGATTTGTTAGAAATATCCTTTAAAATTCCATTTTCCTGTTGGCCATTTCTTTCATGCTTTATAGACATGATTTCCGTAGGGTTTCCCAACGGGTGTCCGGCCGACATTAGTCGCACTGTTTCTGGGCTGACCGGCGTCTTGCCCATCTCCTGGCCTGAGCCCACGGCCAAAGGTAGCGGCACTCCACTGCTGTTGACCTCCACCCACTCATCCGGTGACACGTTCGCGGCGGGTTCCCTCACCGTGGTGACCTACACCGTGACCGATCGAGATGGAAATGTCGCCCGCTGTAACTTCACCGTTTCTATAACAGGTTCGTCTGTGCACTTATTTTTGGTTCAGCAGGCTTGCAGACGTATAATCTAGTCAGCCGAAGACGAGTTTGCGTGAGTACGACCTGGTGGTAGTACGAGTTTACCGATCCGTGTAGGGATGAGCATCGAGACGGCTGGAGTACGAGTTGGCATGAGAACAAGTTGACATGCGTGTGACCTATCCAATCTTTGCCTACTTGACATGAGGTTTCTGTATTCATATTCCCCAAAGCAAGGATATGAAGCCACTCAAGGGTAAGGGCTACTTGAAGGCGGAGATAGAGATGGACTCAGGAAGGTTGGACACAAAAACTCTTAAAAAAAGGGCAAGATCGTACGCTTGGGAAAACATGAAACAGGAATGGAATTTCAAAGAAATGCTGAACAAGGAAAGAAGCTCATGTGATACCACTTCGTTCTACACCTTGGGATAGAGTTCTTATATCTGTGTAATTTTGGATTGAGTACCAGTCGGTCTGTGTGGGAGTTGGCTGTCGTGCGAGTTGGCCTGCCTCGTGACCTCAATTGACCGTCGGTTTTCCCGACAATTCAGGCGTTGACATTCAGTGTCCAGCCAACGTCACGGTCCCCACCGATCCGGGCAGCGCTGTGACCACCGTTTCCTGGCCGCTACCCACCGTCACCTTCCAGGGACCGTCCCGTCAGGTCACCTTCCACCGGGGCCCGCCGCGGGGAGAGGACAGCGGGGAAGTCCGGGTGTACTCGGACTACCAGCCGGGAGACACCTTCGGCCTGGGTGACACATCGGTCATCTATCAAGTCGACGGACTCACAGCTCGGTGCAGTTTCTACGTCCAAGTCTCAGGTACCAACAAGAAATCAAGACTTGTATCCACACAATATTCACTTTGCATTTGTGAACAACCCATTAAACCAACATTGCACCTCATAGGGCAATATGCCTTCACATTCAATTATTTCAACAGCATTTAAATTCGTACAGTTTATGTGTTTAAGTAGTTTAATTATTATTTTAATTTGTATACCCTGCATTATTGAAATAAATGAAAACAAAACTAACAAAATGCAAAGTCGACTTTTTGAGAAGGAAACAATAGCTCAGACGGTAAGTGTTTAAATCTCGGTCCAGTGTAACTTTTTTTCCCTTTATTTGCTTGGAATTTTCAATGCGGAATTACAAAGGGTTGAATGCAAGGGCTGCTGACACACTGCATTCTCGTCGCACTTGCCGTAGTGCAGTGCCGTAGAGTATTGAGAAATAAGACATTCCTCCTAGGGTAGAGACACATGTACACGCATAACGTGACCTAGTCAATTGGCTTTAAACTTAGAATGCAGCAAATGTTCGCTAAGCTGTATTTCTCTCATTTGTCATGGGTGAATGCCTAAATACAGTGATTTGTTAGCCTGGTCGGATGATAAATTTCTATGATCGCGCTAGCAGAAGGATCGAAACGTCAGGCCCTCTACATTGAGTCGACAGACGCATATTCGGTGAACACAAATTCGAGTTTTTATTTCTACACGGTACATTATGTATCGTTTGTGAAATGTGAGTCTCGGTGGTTTTGTTTGCGTGCCGAGACTTTAGGCCTTTTTTGCCAGCTTCTTAGGCACATTTTGACACCAATTTTTTTAAGACTAGAAGTGCTATTTCCAGCCCCAAGGTGTAGTTCCATGACGGAATTGTTTCCATTGACTTTCACTACATAAAAGCATAGCATTCAAAGTGCATAGTGTATTTTTTTCACGCATTGGTTTTGCATAATTAGCTCATTCATATTGCTTTTTGCAATTGTTGGTTCTTTGCGTTTCATTAACATTGTTAAATTCATGCAAATTGTGGAAATTCAATACAAAAAATGTGACAAATCATTTAAAAAAATGCCAAAAAATGTGACAAATCATTTAAAAAAATGCCAAAAAATGAAAAAACTAAACAAAACAAATCATAAAAAAATAAACAAACAAAAAACCAATTCAAATGAAATTTTACACAAATGTTCATTATGTAATTATGTATTACCGAGACAAATCTCATTTGAATCTAATAATGAACGACCGAGATCTGGGGGATAGAATCCGCCCCAGCAGTGAGATGGTCAAAATAACACCGGCTCTTTGAGGGTTAAAGCAACATTGCACCCCCATGGAACAGTCATGTGCTTAACTGCGTCTAAAAGCAAGCTAAGATATTTCAATATACTCTTAATACACTCTGGATACGCCCACACATTCATATTGAAATTTATGAAATAAATGACGAGAGAAAATTAAAATGAACAAAATGCATAATGATAGGGTTAATTGCAAGGACTGCTTAAACCTTCATTCTCATGGCACTTGGGCAGTGTGGTACAGGTATCCAGAATTATCCAGAATACATGACCTAGTACCGCATATAGTACGAAGACTCTTAATAGACAGTTTTCAGAGAACCGCTTTATCAAGGACGGGTGTGATCTGCAGGTTTTGATGGATCTCTTTAAGTTATCCAACAGTGCAGTGCTAATTGTCCTTCTGGCTGATCCCTCCTAGATACTGAACCGCCCGTAGTCGAGTTCTGCCCCGCTGGTACTGTGATTCCTGTCACCTCCTCCGTCGAACAGCCAACAGTTAGCTGGTCCCCGCCCGTCATGTCCGACAACTCGGGGTCCTTCAACGTGACTTTCAGCTGCCCTTCAGCCACAGCCCGAGAATGCGTCCTACCTGGTAGCGGTATCTTCTCCGCTGGTGTATCCACGTTGACATACACCGCCAGAGACCCATCTGGAAATGAGGCCGTGTGCAGCTTTGACATCACAGTGACAGGTTTGTCCTGGCATTTTACACTTTATTTGTTCTATTTACAAAAAAAAGGTGAGATTGTTGCTACAGGAATATTATACAACAGCTGTAGCTATAATAAGCCATGCTCAGGTAAAGCGTGTATGATATCGCAGGTTGTGCCGACGTTCTTTGAAGTCGGAGTACAAATTCCAGATGTCAGCACGTTTCTATACCTCTTTACCGCGATGTCTTACTGCCGCTAACTGGGCCGTCGCAATAGCAAACTGACACATCTGCTACTGGGTCGTGACACCATGCATGGAGTGCCTGCCGTACAGCCAAAAATTATATACAACAAAGCCTCAATAGTTTCTCTCTCCAAACTGCATGCAACTCGTGTTTAAAGCCCCTACACAACATTGGTCGAGGTCAAAGAATAGCATCCATACGTTGTATGATCCAAAATATGCATGCAATAGCACACCTGTGAAAATTTCAGCTCCATCCGCCTACCGAGTCTCGAGAAAATCGTGAAAACCGCTTTACTTGTTTCGCGAAAATGCAGCATTCAACGCCGTACTGTTCCGAAAAATTGTTTAGATTTCGGGAATTTCACATTTCTAAACATTAAGAATCTGTATTTTCAATTAAACAATCGACCCCAAAAACCTGACAGTTTTGTTCTGAATACACAGTAATCAGATTCCCTGACTCAGATTCCCTTACAGTTGAAGTTGCTCAATTTGATTTTAAAAAGGCCAAATGAGACTTCCGCGAAAAAATGACAGTTTTGCTGTTCTAATTGTTATATTGGAAGTAGAGGAATGCTTTCTTTCTTTCTCCTTGTGTTTGTGGTGACCAGTGGTGACCCTAGTTTGCCCAGAAGACTTCGTTGTTTTGGCCACTCCCGGCCTGGGAGACGCCCACGTGAAATGGACAGAACCGGAGCTGGACGGATGGGAGGAGTCACCAGGCTTGACCTCAGACATGCAGCCCGGTACCTACGTCATCGGCGTCTTCACGGTGAACTACCTTCAGCGGATTGCGCAGCACAACCTCACGTTGGCCTGCTCTTTCAACTTTGAAGTTGTCGGTGAGTTGCACGAGCTTGCCCTAAAGGAACAGTTATACGTGTACCCAATGCAATTTTTATCACCTATTACTCCGGTGAAGTACCAGGGTACTTACGCAATAATAATAACTCATAGGACAATAAATGTAAGACTAACCCCATACAAAGAGTGCATACGTTTTCAGATAGCATCCAGCAAACACCTTTTGTTCTTGAGTGTCTATTGAACCAATATTTATAAAGCTTGCACGTAGGGTTGGAGTGAACAGATTATATACTGTCTGTACTATATTTTGAATTGTGTCGTATCTAAAATTTTCTTTTGCGGGAGAAGGCCTTGAAAGGCGATGCAATTTATTAATTAGCATTCTAGATACAGCTGCAATGAATGTTGGTGTGATTTGGTTTTGGTGTTTCCTTAAATGTTTTACATGCATTTGGGTGAGGCAGAAAGTTAGCAAAGAGTAAGAGGCTAAATCGCTATTTCCCTCGAAATGTGACAAAAATACACAAACAATCTAGCACTATAGAATTTACATTCATATCTTAAAACCGAACTGTTGAAGATTTTTCCGGGCTGGTGTTATTTCTACTTCCTTATATGGAGCAAAATAGTTTACAGGACGAATTCCGAAATTTTGTCATTGCATCAGTAAATTCTATCCGATCATCTTTCCAAAGATGCACTGCGGTACCCTCCTCTCTATAGATATTTATCCACCATATCAAATCGACCGATTCGTTGGCCAAGTTGTTAAATATAATTCGTCCGTGTCTTCTCTTTTTTACCTAGCAATCTAACAAAGTATTGAACATGCATGCAGTGCTGACTGCTTTCTTATACACAGACAATTTTCCAATAGCATTTGTACTGGTTGAATCATTCGCATGATGGCTCACGTTTTTTAAACTGCTATTTAAACTGCAGATAATTCGAAAACAAGGAACGATCTTCATCTGCTCGAACAAGATATACACACTTTGAGAACTTCTTTTAGTGGAGAAACTTTGTATATCAGCCGAAATTTCCGCTCGGCACAGAATATAGCATAAAAGTCATACTAACCTACCCCCATAAGACTGCACCTGCAAGCCTATTAGGGCAGGTGTGTGTAAATGAACTCCCGAACCATTATCACGTTCTCTTGCACTTGTGTATGCAGGGCGATGCCCCCAGAATGCCACGCACCTCACCGGGGCTCTCCTAACGTGGCCCGTGACTCTCCTCGGATCCACCGGCAAGTCTGTCGAGAGATGTCCGCTGAGAACGTCAGAGGGTACGGAGTCTGACCAACTGTCAAGTTGCCAAAGAAATGCCGTTTGTCTGCATTTGTTCTTATGCAAATGTTGGGGGAAAACTAGGAGGACAAATTTTGAGGCAAAACTTTTCAATTGCGTCAGGCAGTCATCACGAAAACCCCTAATTCCTAATCCAACAATCTCAAGTAAACATCATTCCAGAAAGGTCCTACTGGGATCGAAACGTTAGGCCCTCCTGGTTTTAGATATTTGCAACATGTTGTGATATCACTGTAATCTAAAGAAAACATCTGACAATTTTTAAAATGTGTAAGAAGTACAAATGTTGAAAAATCGATTTCAGTCTGTGCTTGTTTGGCTGATGCGCATAGGTGCGAAGTTTTTTTAGATTCCACTCAGTGGTTCGCTTACACCAATATTGACTACTTTCATTTCTCTTCGTGTGTAGCTGGGGAACCGTTTGGTCTCAGGAACTGTACAAAGCTGATGGGAATACCCGTCTGGGACCAGCTCGTCTCTCTACCTTGTGGGGATGACATCGAGGCCACCTTGGAAACAGTGATTGATGTAATGCTCTAAAACTCTATATGTTGTTTCAATTCAATGTTGGGTTTCTTTTCCCAAACAAGAAACATAATCCCAAGAGATTATTATCTTAATATCCTGAGATGAAGGTCCTGCTCTGGTCGAAACGACAAGTTGTTGAGATTTGCAATCAGTGGAGTGGAGTGGAGTGGAGTGGAGTGGGGTGGGATGCAGTGGAGTGGGGTGGAGTGGAGTGGAGTGGAGTGGAGTGGGGTGGGGTGGGGTGGGGTGGAGTGGAGTGGAGTGGAGTGGGGTGGAGTGGAGTGGAGTGGAGTGGAGTGGAGTGGAGTGGAGTGGAGTGGAGTGGAGTAGGGTGGGGTGGTGTGGAGTGGAGTGGAGTGGAGTGGAGTGGAGTGGAGTAGAGTGGAGTGGAGTGGAGTGGAGTGGAGTGGAGCATAGTGGAGTGGAGTGGAGTGGAGTGGAGTGGAGTGGAGTGGAGTGGAGTGGAGTGGAGTGGAGTGGAGTGGAGTGGAGTGGAGTGGAGTGGAGTGGAGTGGAGTGGAGTGGAGTGGAGTGGAGTGGAGTGGACTGGACTGGATTGGACTGGATTGGACTGGAGTGGAGTGGAGTGGAGTGGAGTGGAGTGGAGTGGAGTGGAGTGGAAAGGAGTGGAGTGGAGTGGAAAGGAGTGGAGTGGAGTGGAGTGGAGTGGAGTGGAGTGGAGTGGAGAGGAGTGGAGTGGAGTGGAGTGGAGTGGAGTGGAGTGGAGTGGAGTGGAGTGGAAAGGAGTGGAGTGGAGTGGAGTGGAGTGGAAAGGAGTGGAGTGCAGTGCAGTAGAGTGGAGTGGAGTGGAGTGGAGTGTAGTGGAGTGCAGTGGAGTGCAGTGGAGTGCAGTGGAGTGGAGTGGAGTGGAGTGGAGTGGAGTGCAGTGGAGTGCAGTGGAGTGCAATGGAGTGCAGTGCAGTGCAGTGCAGTGCAGTGGAGTGCAGTGGAGTGGAGTGGAGTGGAGTGGAGTGGAGTGGAGTGGAGTGGAGTGGAGTGGAGTGGAGTGGAGTGGAGTGGAGTGGAGTGGAGTGGAGTGGAGTGGAGTGGAGTGGAGTGGAGTGGAGTGGAGTGGAGTGGAGTGGAGTGGAGTGGACTGGACTGGACTGGATTGGACTGGATTGGACTGGAGTGGAGTGGAGTGGAGTGGAGTGGAGTGGAGTGGAGTGGAGTGGAGTGGAGTGGAAAGGAGTGGAGTGGAGTGCAGTAGAGTGGAGTGGAGTGGAGTGGAGTGGAAAGGAGTGGAGTGGAGTGGAGTGGAGTGGAAAGGAGTGGAGTGCAGTGCAGTAGAGTGGAGTGGAGTGGAGTGGAGTGTAGTGGAGTGCAGTGGAGTGCAGTGGAGTGCAGTGCAGTGGAGTGGAGTGGAGTGGAGTGGAGTGCAGTGGAGTAGAGTGGAGTGGAGTGGAGTGGAGTGGAGTGGAGTGGAGTGGAGTGGAGTGGAGTGGAGTGGAGTGCAGTGGAGTGGAGTGGAGTGCAGTGGAGTGCAGTGGAGTGCAGTGCAGTGCAGTGCAGTGGAGTGGATGTTTGCCCAGAGATATAAGGCAGTAGGATAAAATTAGGCTGCTTCCCCCCTCCATGACAGATCGAAGTGAGTGAAGGCAATGTGAACGAAGTGGCTGAGTTTCTTGCTAACGAGACGTCTGAGTCTAGCGAGAATGCAGGCAATGTAGAGGCAGTCTCGGACATTCTCATGGACATCGTCAACGTGGGAGATGGTGATATACAGGTGAGCTGAGCTCAAGCATCCTGACCCATGGATCCTCTTTCCTCAAACCCAATCATTTTGCCCTTTCTGCACAAAATAATGTACAGTTTTGATAATTTTGCGCGGCAGTGGACTGTTAGCGTGGAGACCGTGTCACACGAGGCACTATTAGCAACATACATAAGAGTATGTTATCCATAGGCCTCGGTATATAAAATACACATAGATTAAATCAGGCGCCATTGTAATTCATGGAAACTATTTCAGAGAATCACGCGCTAAACTGTAGCACGCCGCCGCGGTGTAGGGGTATAAACTTATTTGAGCCCACGTCACGCCAAACTAGTCAGGTTCCCCCATAGCGTTTCGGTATCCTGACGTCGAATTCAAAGGGACCTGTCCGTCCACGGGTTATTCTTGTCTATGCTTTGACTGGATAGTGCAGATGCAGCCAACTGCATTACACGAACAAATCACTTCAGTTGCACAAAAGACAGTGTATGTGCACAGTTAAAGCCCCTACACAACATTGGTAAGATCGAAAAACAGAAATGCTCACAGATTTACATGAAACTTATACAGTTTGAAGATGGTTATAGTAGAAACCTCTCACTGAAATATTTCTGCCTAAAATGTTTTATTTTGGGAGAATTTAGTAAAAGAAATAGTTTACGTCTCACCGAGATCTAAACTATTTTTCGGAACAGTACGGCGTTGAATAATGCATTTTCGCGAAACAAATGAAGCTGTTTTCACGATTTTCTCGAGACTCGGTAGTCGGATTGAGCTGAAATTTTCACAGGTGTGCTATTTCATGCCTATGTTGGATCAGACAACGCATGGATGCTATTCTTTGACCTCGACCAATGTTGTGTAAGGGCTTTAAGTGATGACTTCAAAAGTCATTGAATTTCTTTTCGAAGATTGTCTGGAAGGGGTTGTCTGTACAATTCAACAAACGCATTGCCTTCCGTGTCTCTTTTAAGAAAACCAAAAAATGTAATAAAACGTTTTAAATAGATATGTTTTGAGCATTCGCTCACTGTTCTGAGCATGCGCTCATTGTTCCGAGCATGGGAAAGACCGCTTCTAAGATGACCCTCATGTCTGCTGCCATCAGCGTTTCAAAGTCTCTCAATGCATTGGATGACTGCTGGCGACTTTTCCCCGCAGGTCACTGGTCTCGTAGTGGAGACGGTCGACAACGTCATTCGAAATTCTGGGACGCCCGACCAAGATACTCCAAGCAACGACGCTGCGAGCACGTCGGCCATCGTCCAGTCTGTCGAGGCCCAAGTCTCCCTGACTCTGCAGGAAGAGGGTGGGGTCAGCATCCAGAAGGACTTCATCCACGTGGAGGCGGTCAGTCTGAGCCCAGAGGATGTCATGCACGGGCTCGGCTTTGCGTCCGTGCCCGCGACGGAGCCGCTGCCTGGCCAGGAACCGCCGCTGGGGGGCTCTCTCTCCGGAACCGAAGTCCAGACGTTCACGAATGGCAGTCGGATACCCGAGGACGTGGTTGCATCTGTCCAGTTACCAGCTAATATCGTCGACTTGCTGGGTACGTTCCTGTCTGCGCTTTTGTCTGTCCTAGCCAAGAGTTTGTTGGGTCGTTTCTGTTTGACGTGGTGTTGTGATCATGTGTGCGCCTTTTCACAGAGTCCATAATTCCATCCTAATTTAAATGGAAAAATCGCAGTCATGTATACAGATAAATTGTTGTTCCGATTCTCCGTTCTGTTACATGAAATACACCCCGATTCTTCCGCAAAGGGGCCTTGATTCCATGATATCATTATTGCCTGCCCGTTGTTATATAAAGGTAGGGTACACCATTTGCGAAGGCCAAAGGATTGCCTCCATAATCTCTGTGTGTACATGAAATAACAGGCCTGTGTGAGTTTCGGCTCAATCCGTGAACCGTGTCTTGGGAAATTTACTGCTCTTCAAGCAAATAAATGAAAAACTGTCTGGGAACTGTTACCAAATTGAAAACAAATAATGCCACTAATTACCAGTCATACGTTTCCAGGGATCATATCCCCGGTTTCAATGAGATGCAAACAACCAATTGTTGTAAACCTCGCTAGAGTAGGTCCGCTGTAACGGTCTCATCTATCTGCCGTGCTCGGATATCCTGAACGCGACCGAACGCCCCGAACGTATGCGCAGTAATGCTCTGCATAATGCTCACTTTAGGACCGTACTGAGTTCCCACATCAAGTAAAGGTCAAGAAATGTGCATGCACACGCATGCGTCACATACTGTGGTCGAGCAAGGTACGGTCGTGCGTACTCATGTACTGTACATGTATAATTATGTAGATTGTACATGTACGTACAGTACAGGTTTTACGAATACAAGAACAAGTGTCCCAGAATCTTGCAATCGGAGCAAAAAAAAACCCACGTGTTTGATGTCGATCACATGCAAGCATCACATACTTACGTACATGTAACGTAACCTGTGTGTCAGTGCCACTGGAGAGATCAGCACGCCAGATAACTGAGCACGTTACGGTAACGTGCTGAGTTATACGGTGCGCTCTTCTGGATATACGGGCACGGTGGAACTTGATATGAGACCGTGACATCGGGGTCGAAAAGTGGATGCAAACAAATACATGAAAAACGTACCGGGAACTTTTCAACAAATTGAAAATGAAATGGCGAAGAACACTCCAAAGCAAAGTCACTGGGAAAACTGACTGATACAGTTTTGAAACCACAGCTTTCCTGGACCGGGACTTGAATTTGAGACCACTGAGCTATATATCCAGCCGTTTGGTGACGGCGTTGCCACAGAGTCAACTTTCTTGTTGAAGTGGGGGTGACAGTCGGAAGCATTTGATCAATAACTGCCGTAAATCAACAGGGAATTATATATAATTACACGTAAATGATTACTGCATTTTTATAGTTAACTGCTTCTGATTGGCGAATTCATTGCATCAGATAAGGCCTCAATTCAAGTGCTTGATAACTTAACCTTGTGTGTTATGAGCTATTTATGGACTCGGAGGCTCGGTCCCCTATTGATATCAGAAACGGAATGTCGGATGAACTTGAAAATTCACGTGCAGATGGATTATGATGTGCTAAATCTGATTGGATAATTGACTTTAATCAAATATGCATTTTTCTGAATAATTTGCTAACTAATATTCATAACGAATGTATTATGCATGTTCGGGATTTCTTTTTTCGAACTTAAAAAGATATAAAAATATGAGGAAACTGTATCAAAAAGGTTAAGGTTTCCCAGAGGAGAAATTACTGAGTTCTGTTTAATTGTATGTGTACTGCTTACACTCATCTTCCCCATCACAATAAGAAACCTGTATTTTATAACCATTTTTAACAATTTTTATTGCTTATGTTGCTTTGCTTAGTGTCTTTAATTATAATGTTTTTACTGTTTCCAAAGTTTATTTAGTTTCTCTGAGAATTATACAGGAGGATAATATCAGTGCAACATTCAATCCTGATCATGATTATGAAGAAATGCAAGCACTGTCTTACAGTTTTAAATTGTACATACGTATGCAATTGTTATGACCTGCATGTACTAATTGACTTGTAACATCTGATATGGTATATCCAATATGGACAAATTTGGTATCAAAATATGCCCAAGACAACAGGGGAAAGAGTCGCGAAGCAACCATTTAAACGTTTTAGCAGTCTTGCGATGTAGTAACAAAAAATATGGGGAGTGGCCTTCGAAGCCAACAACCCCCCGGCCGCGTATTTTTTTTTCGTAGGAGGGTTAGGGGCAATTATCATAAATGGGGCGTCGTAATCTTCTTCTGCCGTAATTTTCGTTAAAAACAATTCAACACGCCTTTTTATGGTAATTCATGAACATTACCCCTAACCCTCCTACGAAAAAAATTATGCCCCCCGCCCCAGTGCAGATAATCAACATAATAATATGTTTAATTGTTTAGGACGCTGGTACTCGTGTTCCGGTCCTAAGCCAGACGCGTTTTCCTTGCTATTTCTCGCGTTTGTTAATTGACAGATTTCATTATTTCCTTTTTACCCAAAAGGTGACAGCTCTGCTTTCCTGAATGCTAGTTTCATCATCTACGCTGACGATAGTTTGTTCCAGCCGTCGAACATCAGCGAGTCTCAATATGAGAACGGATCGATTGCGAGTGTCGTTGTCTCGATGAGTGTAGGCGACATGAATTTAGTCAATCTGAGCCAACCAGTGATTATTGAATTCAGGGTAAGATTCCAAATAATTATAACACAATGTTTAATTATGGATGCACAGTTTTTAGACTGCCTCCGTCTTTATTGCCCCTTGTGGAATTTATTTGAAAGGGGGACGAACCACGGACATTTCATCGTACGTTCAACGTAGGTTGAATAGCATTCGAGAGAAAAAACGAAGCGTTCACTAAATGAGGACTTATTTTCTAGTGACGGAGGATTATGTTTTGTGGTTTGAACAGTAGATAAAATTTAGACCTCTTACGAGAGTGAGTGTAATAATACACTATCCAAGTGTTTTGCCAGATTGCCTGCTGTAAATACATACATTTCTTGTGAATTGAATCTTCTACTCTGGCGCAGACGTTATATCAACAGGCAATCCAGGTGTTCGGGGTCGTGTGGGGCAAACACATCGAGAGCTCTATAGGGCAAACCCTTGGTGAAGTATGAAGTCTGCTGACGACGGGCGGCGCACAATCTGCCCGAAACGTTGAGTTACCCGCTCTTCACATATCCATATGAGCACTAGAAAGAGAAAAATGGGAATGCATGATTCACATCACACAGTCTACACTGATGGTGAATTGCGCTTCAAGAGGGAAAACTCAGTTCACATCACCGTATTTTGCCGTTTTTTGCGTGGTTTTAGACTCCCGATGAAGATACGTCGGAAGCCAATGGATCCAGTATTCTGTGCGTCTTCTGGGATTTCGACGCTAACGATAACGGTGGTGATTGGTCTTCAACTGGATGTAAACTTACACGGGGCACAGACAAGACCGTCGTTTGTAGCTGCGACCATCTCACCAACTTTGCCATCCTACTTGTACCTCCGGTACCCTCGGTATGTCATCTCTGCTGCACTCCGGGATTGTTAGTTTGGCTTTTGTGAGGACAACCTACATAGGCCTATGCCATTCCTGTATGTCCTATTCTCAATTGAATTTGAAAATAGAGAGGGCCTGACATTTCTATCGAGGCAGGATCTTTTCTTAAATTGTAATTTTTCAGGCCGTTAACATTTGCATTTTGGTTATTTAAGGTTGTAAGCAGTTTGCAACAGTTTTTGTCATACCTTAATTCTAAATTATCAAATCTTCAAAAGATAGCTCCCCAGTATTGGTTAACATGTCCAATTCAGATTTCCCTTCCTGTGAATTAAGCTAAATCCTAAAAAATAATATGCTCTCACAAAACTGTGATTTTTGAACTGCCATGGCTGGATTTACAATTAACTTCAGTTTCCATGCGAATGAAAAAGATGTTGGTGTGGTATCTGGATATATCTGGTTAATTTTGATGGGAGGACTTCTTTTAAGTACTGGAAAGCTCAGGTGGTAGAGCGATGGCAGGATGTCTTGGTTCAAAGAGAGATCTATGACACACAAAATAGATCTCAGTGTGTCTTGTATAATTCTGTATTGTCTACAGAACTGCGATGCAAAGGAACCGCGAGACTGCAAATCAAAGGCACTGCGAGACTGCGAATCAAAACCACTTGATGTCCTGAGTCAGGTCGGCTGTGCGCTGTCCATCATTGGCATGGCTATCACTCTGGTTGTATATCTGGCTTTCAAGTGAGTGAAATCACTCCATATCAAACAATACGTCACACCAAATGCATATGTGAATGTACATAACCGCATACACTATGAACATCTAAACCGTGAAAAGGGGGTGAAAATGTCATTTCGCCGTGAAACTAAAAAGTCAATGTGATTTCACGGTGCATTTTATAATGAAATCACCGTGAAAATAATCTCTTCTCTGACCTGATAAGGACATATTTAGGTCACTATAGAGACCTTGAAAAAAAACGTGAATATCTAGGGTGGCAAGCTCCAGCCTTGGGGTGGCTAATTCAATTATCAGTAGGGACCACCATCCAGCCCCCATAGAGGTACTGTATGGTGTCCTTACCTACCACTCCCAGATACTTCTCTAGCCATTTACCACCAAGAATGTGGCCTTGGAGACCACTGGTTAAAACACCTTGAAAATGACTTGGCTAACTGTGTGCCATGAAATAGGGGTGAAAACACTGTGAATTTTCTTTTCACGGCTAAATGACATTTTCACCCATTTTCACGGTTTAGATGTTCATAGTGATAGACGCATACCATCACTCCACTTAATGTGTTATCCCTAACGAAGCGTACTGATGTCTGTGCCATCCACATTAATATCATGCACAATAGAACCTTATAAAGATTATTCGATATTCATCGACATAAATGCTTTTCAACACATCACGTAATGTTCCATTGACGAAGGTGTTACGCACCATATACAATCCCCACTTCTATTAGACACCAATTCATACAACTGCACTGTACACACGTTGAGGAAAAATGCTTTGGGCAACATCAGTTGGCAAACACCAGGTGTGCGTTGATCAGGAATGTTGGAAGATTGTGATCGATTATGACCTTACATAATCCAACCATAGAACCTTTCATTGACCAACGGTGTAGCGACTTCATCATCATTTTGACCGACTGTCTCATCAGAAGTTAGTAAATTACTTCCTATAATAATTTTACACTGCACCGATGTATTGTTGATTTAATCGTCACAGGAAACTACGATCCAGCCGATCACGTCAGATCTTCATCAACTTCTGCGTCTCTCTGTTGATGTTGTACATTGTGTTCCTCGCGGGTGTCGACAGCGCCAGGGTAGGGTGAACTGTGGCTACTATAAAAATTGCAAACATAGTCTCCATCGTTTGATACATTTTCAAACTCAATGTATCTGAGTGGTTTCCTTTCGATTTGTTCACCGTAGACCTCGGGAGCCGGCTGTGCGTTCGTGGCTTCTTTACTCCACTACCTGACTCTGACCACTCTGATGTGGACCGCCGTGGAAGCCAGGATCATGTACGTCAGTACGGTGAACGTTTTCCCCGAGGACTCGTCTCGATACATGCTGAAGGCATGCCTCATTGCTTGGGGTAAGGCTCTGTTTGTTTCTTTTTACACACTAACGCTTTGCACGTCCAGCACAGGACGCATACAGTATACCACAATTTACCACAGTGCCTTCAGGGGTGCAGGCTCACATAGTCACATACCACATGATACCACAAAAACCAAGCTGTGGTATGTCGTGGTGTATGGCCATTATTCTCCCAAACAAAGCACTACACAGACAGTGCCTGACAGCCTATAACAAAACAAACCACAAACCCAATTGTGGTATGTCGTGGTGTATGTGTCAAAGGAAACCACACTGCACTCGTGGGTGCAGGTTCAAATACCACTTATCACCACAAACCATGCGTGGTTAATTGTGGTTTAAATGCCGGTTAGGGGCAAAGGGCACAAATGACGTAAACACAGGTCAAAGCAGATCATAACTTGGCATTTATCTAAGTTGGAAAAAGTGAATACAAACGATTGAGCCATGTTTTATGACATCATCTCGTTACTCTTAATGGGATAATAGAAATTTCAGATTTTGACATCAATTTAAGCCTTTTTGGCCATCAAAGAAATGTTTCTTATTATCAATTTTTGACCATACAATGTAAAAACTTTCCCTTTGACAAAAATGATACTTTGTCAGTATGACGTCCTAACCCTCAAAGAGCCGGGTTATTTTGACCATCACTCAGCCGGGGGCGGATTCAATGATGGATTAAAAGGACATTTGGCAGGGTTATAGAGAATTACATAATGAAAATGTGTGTAAAATTTCATCTGAAAAATAAATGTTCTGTCTAATATAGCTCATTATTTATTCAGGATTCCATTTGTTGGCTTTTGTATGTTTTCATTGATTTTTATTTAATTTTCTATGTTTGAATTGAATTTCCTATGTTTGAATTGAATTTTCTATGTTTTATATTAAATTTCCTATGTTTTCTATTGAATTTCCCCAATTTGCATACATTTTACAATGAAAATGAAACACGAAGAACCGATAATTCCATACAGCAATATTTATGAGCTAATTGTGCAAAGGAATTCCTGAAAAGAAATACCCTATGCACCTTGGATGCTATGCTTTTATGTAGTGAGTAGTAAGTCAACATATACCATGGCCCTGAAAATTTTCATTGTCAGAGAACGGCACCTCCAATTTTAATAAAATTGGTGTCAAAATGTGCCTAAAAAGATTGCAGAAAAAGTAATAAAGCCTCAACACGCAGAAAAAAATCACCGATTCGCTATAAAAAAAAATATACAGGGGGCGGCAGAATCCGCCCCGGCTCTTTGCTGGTTGAAATGAGAGTTTTGTAAACACACAAGCTTGGCATTGACCAATTTCCTCGAAACTCAATGGGTATTTAGGCTAAGTTAAATGTTGTCACAAAGTTGAAGTACAGCAATGTGCTCCGTTTCAGAAACAGAAAAAAACGCTTGTAGTTGACTCCTGTATCTGGTTTGAATACAGGATCTCCGCTATTGGTGTTGATCATTTCACTAGCAGCAGCAT
Organism: Luidia sarsii; assembly: GCA_949987565.1. Lineage (NCBI taxonomy): Eukaryota > Metazoa > Echinodermata > Asteroidea > Paxillosida > Luidiidae > Luidia > Luidia sarsii. Next base: position 3,818,630 of record OX465121.1, read on the forward strand.
CTGACCACTACGGAAACAAGGACTAGTAAGTATCATTGTATGAAGTTTCTGTGCTGCAAATGTATGATGCTTTCTGAGGGTTGCACTTCTAAACTTTCAGAGCAACAACTGCTTCAACAGATGCAACAAAGGGGACATTGTCATGAAGTAGTCTTTGCCCTATCTTTACATTTGATAGCTACTGCCAGGAAAAGCAAAATCCTGTTCACATCTGGTAAGGTCTCTTGTCAAAAGATCATCGGTTGAGTACCGGTTGAATTCATCCGACCGATGAAATTTCCCCCGGTAGAAAGCCGATTGTACTGGACTCTGGGGGTGAACAATTCACGATGGCTATCTGCTCGAAACGACATCGGACGGGTCAAATCATCCGATAGCCAACCGATGATCTTTTTGACAAGAGGCCCAAGTCCTTAGGTGGTAACCTTGTTATTGTTATTCATTTAGGTATAGTCTGTCACAAGACACAGGTGCTGACCTTGTTATCATGCATTGATAATGTCATGTTACATGACATAGGTGCTGAAATGGTGCTCTGGTTCAGGTGCCGCACGACGTCTCAACTCGGACAACATTCGAGAACACTCTTATTTACTCGCTTTTTGTATCCTTTAAGTATTGTTTTTTCTGATTGTCGTGATCATCTGTTTGTGACGTAAGGTAACCATTGGAGAGTCACTTGATTGTGATTTAGTTCGCATTTTGGTAGTCCGTCAAGGCTGTTGCCATTGCATTTGTATTGTGCTGTCATTGTTTGTTCTTCGTGATGCCTTGAGAAACAATAAATGAAATGAATGAAATGAAAGGATAAAGCAAATGTATTAACACTTAACAAAATCGAACGGGAGAGGGCGCATGCATCTGTGGTTTGGTGACGCGTCGACGAGCATACAGCTGTGGTGTGTTCGCGTGCGACTGACGCCACTCGCATACATTTAAACCGTATATTGTTTACATAGAATGGTATTCATGCAGATTGTCCACAGATATCGTGCTATTTTGAGTATTTATTCGTAGAGTGGCCCTTTCTATCCTTTTCTCAGTTGCTTCTTGAAGCCGGACCTTGTGCTGTACATCGCCCAACTCGTCCCCATCGGTATCATCCTGCTCCACAACCTCGTCACCTTCGTCCTGGTCATGCGCAGTCTGCTCAAGGTGGTCGAGGCGTCTCGCTCTCAGCAGATCACCAAGCGTCTCCAGAACGCCGTCGGCATCTCGGTCCTCTTGGGGCTGGCCTGGTGCTTCGGGTTCCTGGCCATCAGCGTTCGTAATGCCAATTGCGAGGCCAACATCGCCTTCCAGGTCGTCTTCTGTCTGGCTAACTCGTTCCAGGTAACTCCCAATGAAATGCACTGAATATTAATGTTGAAGATGGGTCAAACAGATCAATGAAAACTGACAGTCACATTTTGAACAAAATGAAAAAAAAATCGCAAACAAACTTTGACTGGACCGGGATTTCAACCCGACACCTGTTCTTTTGCGTCAGCGCTCCTTCAATCTGAGCTATATACAGCCCGTATATGGTGGCCTTCCAAACAGTCAACTAGTTTTTGCCGGGGAAGAGGGGGGGGGGCAGTCAGAAGCAACCAACCATTATCTCCAGGGATCACCCTCGCTTTCATTCAGATGAAAACAGCCAATTGTTATAAATCCATGTGCGCGAGAGCAACAGCTTGGGGATCAAACGAAGTGGATGCATTTTTTTTTCAATTTAAGTCAAACAGGAGAAACTGAATGAGAAACGCACTGGGAACTTGTGAAACAATTTGTTCCAATGTTATTGATGATGAATTGTGGGTAAAGACTCGATCACTGCCGAGAGAAGCTGTGGGTGAAACATCTTTAGCCTTTTCAACAACATGGCCTCAACATCCACGAGGGGATTGACTATAGCACAATACTTGCTTTCTTCTTAGACCTAAGGTGATATACAAAAATGTTGCAAACTGCTTACTGACTAAAATTACCAAAATGCAAATCCTAAAATTTAGTAGGCCTGACGTTTCGATCCTAGCAGGACATTTCTCAAAGGCCCTGCTAGGAGAAAGGTCCTGCTAGGATCGAAACGTCAGGCCCACTAAATTTTAGGATCTCCTTAGCCCTATTTACTAACCATCATTATTTTGTAATATGATTGTGCATCTAGGAAGTAATGCAATTCAGTGAGTGTCTTAATTACTTTCTCATCTGTAACATTGTACAACGGGCACAGCACTGCACTGAACATCACGTGTGTTCACCCAAACACCCATTGAATCCATTGAAGCTCTCCCACTTTATCCTTCTTCCGTACTCCGCTTATCTTATTACTTCCTCCTCTTCCTGTTTGTCCTGTTTGTCCATGTCATTCTACTTTTGAGTAAGGTCCCGCTTGGATAGAAGCGAAGAGCCCTCTAAACCTATCCCAGCCTATTGCAGTCAATGATTTCCGTGTGTTATCTTTCTACCCTGCCCTACGCTCAGTAACACCATCTTAATGATAGCACTAAAAAGGCTAACCAGTTGGGAAACAACTTTCGTAGCAATAATTTCTTTACGCAAATGAATGAGGCTAGCTTGTTAATGATGGAGGAAATAAACAGGAACCAAGAAAATTGCTGGATCATTCTAGATTCCATGCATCGGCCATCTTCTGTTCCTTATCCCTTGGTCTTATACTTCTAGTGTTCCCTTTTAGTGTTTTTCAGGATTTTTAATCTGGCTGTGCCCTATTCTACGTATAATGATTTATAACGGCATAATGACGTTATCATGATTGTTGAAAAATATCATGTTTTAGAGTAACCTTATAAAATCGTTTTAGAGAGCTCGATAAATACGTATGTGAAAGGTAAGGTACCGGAGAAACAGTGCACTCTGCCATTCGCAGTTTATTCAATAGTTTTCGCCACTAGCATGATTCTGTCAGACGACATACTCAGGTCTTTTCACTCAGGTGATATCGGTCTCACTATGATCTTCCATTGCACTGTGATTCAATCTTACTTTGATTGTGAAAACAATTTCATGTAATTTCCAGTAGTCTTTTTAGATTAATTTATGAACCAATATGAATGAATTTATGAGCCAATATCTTAACCTCCGCGGCAAACAGAAAAGATGGCGACCTCGATCAGTATAGACCGGTCTTACTGACGTCACGTTGCTACTAGAAACAGCAAGATTCGTCATCTTGGAGTACACACATACGCTTTCGCTCGCACGTTTGTGTTCGTTTAACGTTACGTTAGTCATCATGGCGAATTCGAATGCTGCACGGTCGGCTTATCTTTTAAGCGAAAGTGTACGAGTTGCGTCACCTTCTCTTGTCAGTACAGCGGGTAAACGATAAAAGTATTTCTTATCACGATCCGCCCTGCTTCCACAGCCAAGGACAGCGCAAAAGTTAACCATCTTTCAACAAACATGGTACAACCACGGAGGAATAAAAAAGAGATTCCTCCATGGCACAACTAGTAATTAATACTAGTAAAAAGTAGCAGTAGTAGTAGTACAACTACGACGAGTTCAAAACTTGCCGCCGTGCATGTGGAGTTGTTTGTATGCACAGCTGACTTAGTAACGGCGGTGACGTGCTCATGTGTGTAATCCAAGATGGCCGATAAACAAATTCGTGACGTCATCGAAGACGGGTCTATACTTCAACGGCATAACGACAAGTCAAACAAACAAAGGAGGACATTTCCTTCCGTCAAATGCACCATGATATTGTGTGGCTTATTTTTGTTCGTTTTCATTGACCACCAGTTCCCAAAAGTAATTGGTTTCGTTATCGCAAATATTTTAGTTTAAGAGGTGGTTATTTTTACACAATCTCCCTCTTCACAGCACTGTCCAAATGAATATAGGCTAATAAAAATCTGCCAACTTGTTATCTAGTTACATTTTTGTCTAGGCAAAAGTCACAATTGCTTCTGATGAATCAGTTGTTTTCTTTTCTAAATCCTAAGCTTAGGCAGCCCAAACTACTTTGTTTTTTTTAATGTTATCCTTGGGTTCTTAGTATTCGTCAATTATATACTAACACTGCTTTCCTCATACATCTAGGGTGTGTTCGTGTTCGTCATGTTCTGTCTTCGTCCTGATGAGGTGCGCACACTCGTGGCCCCGTACCTGAGGCGCCTGGTCTGCACATGCACGTGTCCATCGGACAGCAAGCGGTCGTATGATCTTACGCTGGTCTCAGCGTCAGATATGCCTACCCCGTCAGCGACCCAGATCTCAACCTTTGACATGTCCGTTTCAGAGAAGCAGTAGAGCAGTAGAGCTTTGTCCGATCTTTAAGATGGCGCTTGGTCCCCTAAGCAAACTTTCAATTAATGATTACATTAGCGATTTAGAGTTGAGATTGCAGGTTAGAATGGTCTACCAAAATCGTAACTAAACTCTTATTCTAACTGTCCCTTACATCTACCCACTGTAACATTTACCCACGAATCCCTTTGTCAGAAATACAAATACCACTGAAACTCAGTGTATTAGAACTTAAAAAAATCGAGTCCATATCCGAGTCACATCTCTCCCTTCCAAATCCAAATTTAATACTCCTTTCATTACAAACGTTTTCTCGAAACACATTTAATAACTAGCAACAGGCTTATTCCAATAACATATCAAATGAAATAGTGAAGTAAATCTTTGGGAGCTGACTTTGATCTGTTCATGTATCCTAACAATTATTCAAATACGAGTATGTAAAAGTAACCTGCTGCCGATTGCAGTCTATCGTACAGTAGGCCTGCACTGGTTGGAGTTTTGTTTTCATGCAAGTTAAGTCCGTGTCAAAAGGTCCGAGCGATAATATGATATACCGTGGATCGAGTCCAAGACATGGAAAAATGAGGCTCAGTAGTTATGGAAAGTATTAGCCACTGTGACAACCACTGTGACAACCAACAACCACTCTTTCCTGTGAAGGGGTTAATGGTTATGCAGTTACACGCATTGGGTTAGAATTAATGTTCGACTTAAATATACACGCAGATGTATTGAGAGGTCTTAGCCTTAAGAATCATAATCGTTGTATCGCTGCTTCTCCAGTTTCCAAAGGCCAGCACCTCATTGCCGGTGGAACATTCCTGGAGGCCAAACGTATTGAATAAAATTACTCGAATTCTTTTGGGACATTTGTGACCCGGCACAACAACATGAAGAATATCCCACTAAAACACTTTTTGAGTAAACAACGCCAGAAGCTAAAGCATCTTTACAATTCGATTACAAATCAATTCTCTTTCTTTTTTATTTTCGGACATTTTAAGTATTAGAGGATATTATATTTTGATATCATTTGAAAGCTAATGGTATACTCTTTCACATCATTAGAAAACCTCAAAATCTCAAAAGTGGGGTTATTCCTCATTATGCTGTGCCGGGTAACATTTTTGCCGAAGATGTGGTTATGATACAAAAGCTAACCATTTGTTACGGGTTTCGCCTTATATCATGACCTTTAGCACGAGTTTTGTTTATCTCAGCAATCTCAGGCAATTACCCAGATCTTGAAGAAAACCGTTGATAAACTCATTCGCAGAAACGCACCATGTGTGCAGAAAATATTTTAGTCAAGATTTGTACCTAAAGTGATATACAAAAATGTTGCAAACTGCTTACTGACTCAAATTACCAAAATGCAAATTTCAAAATTTAGTGGGCCTGACGTTTCGATCCTGTCAGGACCTTTCTCAAAGGCAGAGTGGTCTAGATTTGTACCTGCGTGACTTGTAAGTGCTGTGCGGTGTTCTTCTGTTTGTAAGGTTAAGTTAGATTCAACATAGAAGCATGTAAATGTGCATTAATGCATGTATACAGGTTGGCTTAACAATACCGATGCCCAGAAGAGTACCACAATGTTTCTACATCGAATTACTGCAGATGCATATGATATGTGACCCGGGACAGCATAATGAGGAATAACCCCCACTTTTGAGAATTTGAGATTTTCTAATGATGTGAAAGAGCATACCATTAGTTTTTAAATGATATCAAAATTATTTTTCGTGTGAACTTTGTTGTAAATAGCACAAGGGGAATTCGCTCGTTCATTTGGTACCAGACACAATAATAGCAGCACCATTCTAACTCCTCGAAAGCGGCCATTCAAAAAAGGCAGGTACTGAAAACAGTACACAAACACTCCCCCGAAATTCTCGTTTTTTGAACATTTAGAGACGGATTTCGGAAAAATCCTTTGGACATAATGTACTCCAATACATTAACTTTCCGAAAATACAAAAACACAATTTTTTTTTTTTTTTTTTATCGAATTGAGAAGATATTTTGACTTCAGGCGTTGTTTACTCGAGAAGTGTTTTGGTGGGATATTTCTCATGTCGCTTTTCCGGGTCACATATATACATTTGTTTTAACAGTTTGGTATTTGAAAACAAGTGCATCCCGGAAAAACATATAACATTAATAGCTTTAAGCTCTTTCTTTGTGGTTGATAAAATGTCTTAACTATATCTGCACTGGAGTATGGGTGGGCAGCCCTCCTGTATATTTTTGGTTGTGCATCGCTTATTTCGGATTCCCGCTTTAGGGACCCTTTTCCCTGACTTCTTGTGCACATTTTAATACCTATTGTTGTCCATAAATGGGACAAACATATTTGGTGTTACATGTCAATTAGTATGCGCATGACATCGAAATTGCTCATTACTGCATTTGTTGTGTACAAATTATAACTGGTTGACAGTGGCGTGTATTTCATAATGAATCATACTAAGGAATTGATGGTGCACTGGTTGCATGCTTTTGTATAGATCTGAGAGAATTTAGTCTAAGTTAGGAATCAATAAAAACGTAAGAACCTTTAATTTTTAAAGTGCATCTGAAACACTTCAACAATTTAAGACTGTTTTGTCGAATCAACTATTGGAATATGCCTACTCACATAACACAACAAATTAAAAAAGTGGAGTAAATCTTCGAGAGAGAACCATTCGATCAATACATGGATCATAATTCCCATAATTATAAGAGTGTGTAAAAATCGCAAGCTGGCGATTGCACTTTGTATTAACGCATGAGTATCACACAGGCCACTTGTTTTGCCTTGTGATTTTCATCGCGTAGAAAATTACAACAGTGAAGTTTGAGTCCATTTCTAAGTCATCTGTTACGATGACTCGTAGAGTTTGTACTTATAGACGTTTTACCTGGCAACCGTCCTTGACAACCATTGTTACACAGTTAAGTTACACTCTTAAGGATGTAATAAATGTTGTCCAGAATTACACATACGTAATTAATTAGTAATCGTAGCCTTAAAAGGCGTAGACAATGTATAGTTGCTTTTCCAGTCTCCGAAGTCCAGCTCATTTTGTGTCGCAGCTTAAACTGTTGTGATGGCCGATCGTAATGAATGGAATTATTCGAGATGGTCGTTGCAAAGGTCGGCTCGAAAACGTTTTGGAAAGTGTAGGCGGATGTGGTTATAATAACGAAGCTTTAATATACTTATCATCAGCTTTGCCTGCTTGGGTTGAAATTTTAAGCGAAAGATGCTTGTTACCCAGAAAAGAACTCTTATAATGCGTGCATATTGAAGAATTTCAGTGATAAATTCCTACTCAGATATACATTATGTTTTAAGAAATTACTCCATTCAAGATTTGAAATTTGGGTAGCGTTATTCAGTTAAAAAGATCGAGTTTAAACCAGACAAACTGATAAATAACTATACCTAATCAGCAGAACAAACATAGGTTCAATGTTAAACCATGTGAACACGTGCATTTGCATGGGGTTACTTGGTCACAATCTGAATTCCAAAGATTTTCTTTTTTAAATACAATATATTAGCGGTCTAAGGATTTAACTCACAGTTAACCAAAACAACCAAAATGCAAATTGAGGAAATGTTCAGGGTGACGCACCTATCAAACCCTATACATTCTCGGACGTGTTTTTTAAAGTAATGTATTTGTTTCGAGTACTTCCGTGAGGAAACTTGCAGCAATAACTCACGTATTTACGTATACATGTTTAAAATTAACTTTCGACCGGCAATATGGCATGTGCAGTCTATTTTTTAACGCACGAGTATCACAAAGACCGTTTACTTACTGTATGATTTTTCTCATCGACTCACAAATGGTAGGAGTCGAGTATGAGACTCTTTCTAAGTCATTTGTTCCAAAGACTCAGACGTCATAACCCCTTGCATGTGAATGGTTCACCTAGCAACCGTCGTTGATAACCATTGTTACACAGTTACATTACACTTATATGTGACCCGGCACAGCATAATGAGGAATAACCCCAATTTTGAGATTTTGAGGTTTTATAATGATGTGAAAGAGTATACCATTAGCTTTCAAATGATATCAAAATAAAATATCCTCTAATACTTCAAACTTCCAAAAATACAACCAAAAAAAAGGTTTATTTGTAATCGAATTGTGAAGATACTTTAACTTCAGGCGTTGTTTATTCGAAAAGTGTTTTGGTGGGATGTTCCTTATGTCGTTGTGCCGGGTCACATATAGGATGTACTTAGTATTCTACAGAATTATACACACATTCAGTTTATTAGCAATCTTAGCCTTAAAAAGCGTAGTCAATGTATAGTTGATTTTGCAGTCTCCGAAGGCCGACATTTCTATGTTGCGTCTTAAACGTTCGTGATTGCCAGACGTGTTCAATGAAAGACATTCGCGGTGATCGTTGGAAAGTTTGGCTTGAAAACGTTCGGGACAGTGTAGGCGGATGTGGTTATTATGCACGCACTATGAACATGTAAACCGTGAAAAGGGGGTGAAAATGTCATTTCGCCGTGAAACTAAAAGGTCACTGTGATTTCACGGGGCATTGTACAGTGAATTCACCGTGCAAATAATCTCTTCTCTGACCTGATAAGGACATATTTAGGTCACTAAAGAGACCTTGAAAAAACCCTGAATATCTAGTGTGGCAAGCTCCAGCTTTGGGGGTGGCTAATTCAATTATCAGTAGGGACCACCATCCAGCCCCATAGAGGTACTGTATGGTGTCCTTCTTACCTGCCACTCCCAGATACTTCTCTTGCCATTTACCACCAGGAATGTGGCCTTGGAGACCACTGGTTAAAACACCTTGAAAATGACTTGGCTAACTGTGTGCCATGAAATAGGGGTGAAAACACGGTGAATTTTCTTTTAACGGAAAAATGACATTTTTACCCCATTTTCACGGTTTAGATGTTCATAGTGACAGTATCTATTTGTATTAAACTTTATCTCGAAAATTGCTTGTTACCCAGAAAAGAACACTTATGTGGATCTGAAAGAAATGCATCGACACATTCATACTCAGATATACATTATGTTTTAAGAAATTATTCAATTCAAGATGTGTAATATGCATAGCGTTATTCAGTTAATAAGATCAAGTTACAAATGGACAAACAGATATATTCCTAATCAGTGGATTAAAGCGTAAAAGCGTTAAAGCGTTAAAGCTTGTGAACACGTGTATTGCATGGGGCTACTTGCTCACAATATCATCTCCAAATTGGTTCCCCTTATAGAAATACACAATTTTGGCAGTCTGATTTCTTACCTTACTGGGTCAAATTTCCAAACTGGAAATATCCCGGGAAATAATAGGAGCGACGCTCCAATCCTATAAACCCTGAGAGAGGTCCTTCTAGGATCGATGCGTCACACCCTCTGACAGGCAATTTATCTGAGGAAACGTTACGACTACTTTCGTAAAGTAACATGCAGCACTTCCTCACGCGTTTACGTATACACGTTTCAAATTAATTTGTGAATGATAATAATGGGTCGTACTTGCTTCATAATCCGGTTTGAAATACATTCAAACAATATAAATACAATACAAATACCCAGAGGATTACTTGAAGTAAAGGCACCACAGGACTACTGGGTGATCTTTCTATTGAGCAGATTAAAAGAGAAACACAGTCGAAGACTGGTTTCACCAGGCTCCTAGGAGTCCTGACTCATATGAAGCCTAAAGCTTCAAAATGAGGACCTAAACTGTACTGTACTGTAAAATAACGTTAATCACCGTAGGTGATGTCGGTGTACTTTTTGTTAACTAGTTTCTTGTTTTCAATAAAACGGCAGAGCCTCCAAAAGAAATTGGACTGTGGCATATGTTGCTTTTCTTTCCAATTTTTACAAAAATATTCATCTATATAAAGTTTCCTTTAGTATTTTATCGATATATTGCATCAGACAGACCTGATAATGGGTTTTCAATAACAAAGTTGGGAAGTGAATAAACGTATACAAGAAACAACAAGACACAGGTTCCCTATAGAACATGCAGAATTCGCCCATTCTATCAGTAATCGCTGACACCTATACCCTCTGAATTTGCCCAACGCTTTTGTAACATTACGTTTCAATCTCGCAAAGCTTTGGCAAAATGCCTTGACAATCCGTATGGAATGCACTTATGACAAGCAGGCTGGTCGTATTCCGGTCCGGGCAACGCTATAGTCAGAGGCATCATTTGTGACGTAAACTCAAATCATTTCAGGTTGACCGGGACATCATGACTTTGTTGTAATTATGAAAGTGTCATTCCATCAGTTTCAACCAAAGATCTTATAGCGCGCTTGCACCATTTTAGTAAGCAAATTCGCACACATTCTCTCAATTTCGTGGTCACATCGCATCAAATGTTATCACATTCTGTTCACGTATCCAAAGTTGTATCTTTTTTTTTATTGTTTGTGACTCTCCCGCTTCATTTCGGAGCACCGAAAGCAGACGACAGATTCCGCTGCTTCCTAAAATGGCGCCCAGTGCGTACTTCACCTTTTGCTGGGAGTAGTCCATCTTACGCGCTTTGCGTGCTATATAAAGATCTTTGGTTTTAACCTTTCCATCCATTGTATGTAAACTTTCAACTATCTGTCTAACAAGACTTTAAAGAAACTAGTAACGAGTCCTGATTGGCACAATATGTGACCCGGCACAACGACATGAGGAATATCCCACCAAAACACTTTTTGAGTAAACAACGCCTGAAGTTAAAGTATCTTCACAATTCGATTACAAATAAATTTCCTTTTTTTGTATTTTCAGAAATTTTAAGTATTAGAGGATATTATATTTTGATGTCATTTGAAAGCTAATGGTATACTCTTTCACATCATTAGAAATTCAAAAAATCTCAAAAGTGGGGTTATTCTTCATTATGCTGTGCCGGGTCACATATATCAATGTATGGGAGTCCTACTTGCTTTCTGATTGGCTATGGGCCGATGATGTCAGCGATCACATGACAGAGCATCGCTGACGATATCAAAACCGTGGCGGCCAATCTTCCGGCCGGCCAACTTGCAGCCCTGGGTGATGGCCTGCAGGAGGTCGTCGCCCCTGGACAGCGAGGCGATGACGCCGGCGTTGAAGGTGTCCCCGGCGCCTAAGGTGTCCACGACTCTGGGTGGGGGGTAGGCGCCGGAGCGGACCACGTTGCCGTTGCCTTCAATGGCCCAGGCGCCCTGCTCGCCCCAGGCGCAGACGATCATCGCACTGCCAATGGGGTGACACACGAAGTGGTTAAACACATCAATTCGGACTGTGGCAAATCCTATTGCTTTGCATCTTAACAGAAAGCCGATCGCATAGCTGCATATAATAATTATAGTCGCAAATTGCAACTGAAAGTGAATGGGGCTATTTTCAGGGTCACAAGAGGGCGCACCGCCCAATCTATATTGAAAATATCAATGCAAAGTAGCACAAAGTTTTACAATGATAACACGAAACGGAATGGACGTTTTGTTATGTAAGGTCTATTGATGGAGCACGTGGCCTAGTCGACTGGTCACACCTACTAAAAACAATCGGCTGAAATGGACGTTTGACAAGGCAGAGGCTACCATGGGTCAGAACCTTTACACAAATCCTTAACCAATAGCCTTGGTTTAAGCTGTTACGAGAAAAGGGAATTTCAACTTCAATTGAATAGTTTTGTAGCATAGCCGAGGGCCCCGGCAAGAGACAAAGTAATAGAAGTAACACAAATTATTAGATGCCAACTATTTATTCTACTAATTATCTTACCTACAAATTACTATTACATGTACCTACATTATCTTAGGAGGTTAATTTATCAATGAGTTATGTCCTTAGGGGTGACCGTCGTAATATGAAATCATTGATAAGTAAGCAGTTCTTTAAATGTTGGAGTTGGGATAAGAGAATGAGAAAACCAAACTGGTCTTACTTTAGGATTACAGAACAAATCATAGGCGCAGATTGCCAAGGTTCGCCCTCACAGCCATCCCACTCAGCCACACCCAGCAGACTCACTGAGCTGAGGGCATGCACAAGCTTTTTAAAGGGGATTAGGAGAGTCAACAACAACAGAACTACCAAACAAAGGCAACAACGGAATTCAAGTGTGAGGAATTTCTGAAAGTTCTACCAGCTTGGTGCCTAGAACTGGACTGATCCACCTCCCGCTGCAGGGGTGTGAGGGCAGCCAGTCCAGCCCAATATAATGGGGGGGGACTATCTGTGGAGGGGCCATTTTTACTATACAGTATGAAACTTGGCACAGGTAAATTAACTGGACCAAGACCGTCAGAAACTTGCATACCAGCGGGCATACCACCTGAGCCCTTCCTAAAAAATTATGTATTTCATAAGAGGACTTGTTAGGATCGAAACGTCAGGCCCTCCAAGTTCATGAGATTCGCATCTATGTCATTTTAGTCAAATTGTTGACATTCGCATTTGGGTGTGAAAGCCGTTTGCTCGTATAGGACTTGAGATATTATGATGACCAAACTGATTACGTTCCGCAAAAACGTAACTTCTCTCTTACCCTGGCTTAGTGGAACTAAAGAACTTCAGCACACACTCCTCTCCACTTGAACAATCGAACGCTCTCGCTATATCCTTGCTTAGAAAGATCTGAAAATAGTATACCAAAGTTCAGGTCATTAACACTATGTACATCTAAACGGTGAAAATGGGGTGAAAATGTCATTTAACCGTGAAAAGAAAATTCACCGTGTTTTCACCCCTATTTCATGGCACACAGTTAGCCAAGTCATTTTCACGGCGTTTTCACCAATGGTCTCCAAGGCCATTTTCCTGGTGGTAAATGTCTAGAGGCAATTTAGAAGTATCGGGGAGTGACAGTTACCATAACCATAAAGTACATATATGGGGCTGGTGGTCCCTACTGGTAATTTATTTAGCCATCCCTCAAGGCTGGAGCTTGCCACCCTAGATATTCACCTTTTTACGGTCTCTTTAGTGACCTGAAGATGTCCTTATCAGGTCAGAGAGGCGATTATTTTCACGGTCAATTCACTGAAAAATGCACCGTGAAATCACAGTGATTTTTTAGTTTCACTGTGAAATTTTCACCCCTTTTTCACGGTTTAGATGTTCATAGTGTAAGACACTTGAAATGCTTGTATAGCATAACCCAAATTGAAATTGTTTGTGTGAAAGTGAACCATTGCGACGCTATGTTTGAGTCCAGGTAAATAGGGGAATATATAAGGGAAACTTGGACAAAGGAGGACAGCTAGTATAGAGAAGACCAGGATGAGATCAAAGAGAAGGCCAAGGACAGTCAGGTGGAATCTAGGAGGGGAAGATCTTCAGAGGAAATTTATCCCAATGGCCAGTGGTCACTTCAGTCAGTTATCAACTACTAACACTGTTATTTCACTGTGTGTACTGGAATATTTCGCTCCATGAAAATACCGTGGGGCCCAGGAGGCCCCTATTGAACTCAGAAACAGAAGGTTCCATGAACTTGAAATTTCATGTGCAGATAGATTTGTGTGTGCTGTATCTGATCGCGTATTTGAAATAATGCCCTGCCCTCCCTCCTTCTCCCCCGGGAGCTCACCAGGTCCGCTTTGGGCAGGAGGTCGTTCACGTAGGCCTTCCATTTCGGCTTCTCAATCTCCACCGAGATGTGGATGGGAGGCAAGGAGGAATCTCCGAGCCCTCGGTTGTACTCGTCTACAACGTCGATCATTTTTATCACCTCCGGAATATTGCGACCCTATCCATTGGAAAACACGGGAACCAGACAAATGAGATACAAAATAGTGGCAAACCGCTTTAGTGACAACGCCCCGATCGAGGTCTGATCTGTCTGCAAGCCGTATCAGTTTCTGGCGTTCTTTCAGGGTTTAACTTGCCTCGTTGAGGTTGGTGTTTGCTTGATCTATGTCGAGAGTTTCAATGTTCTGAAGGGAGGTATCAATGAGGTCCAGGACTTTCTCGCAGTGAAAGAACTGTTGTTGGTTCCCCTTTCTCTTGAAGGTCGGGGTTTCGGAGAGCTTCTGCTTCTTATAAGCGTGCTCCACCTTGGAGTCGATGGATTTGGTCAAAGCTTGGATGGCTTACAAGATGTCTTGATTGCCGGAAATTGCTTGAGGTTGTGTGTCGTTCTGCAACATGGCTGTGAAGGGACGATATCGATGTGCATGCACGAATCTGGTGTGGCAGGGTGTGTCGCTTGACCGAGAATAAATGCAAGGAGCTTAATCAAGCAGCTCTTTATAAAGATTAAAGTATTCTCTGTTATGTAACACTGAGTGGTCAGCAACGGAAAAAAGCCTGTCGTTCACAAAGCGAAAAGAAATTCCACATCTATGAAGGCCCTGAAGTTTCGATCGTAGCCTAACCTGTCTCAAGCCCTGAAGTTTCGATCGTAGCCTAACCTGTCTTAAAGGCAGGATTGCATCTAAGTTAAAATTGAGAAGGCACCTATTATATTAGGACCAATTACCAGGCCTTTGAGAATGGCTTTTGAGAATTGGAAAAACAAAAGAACCTGAACAATGACGTGTGTTAGCTGAAAAACATCCAAATGTATGGGGCCAGTATGTCCAATATTGTCCTATAATGTACCTGTCGGTCTTCCTTTGAGGAGGGTCCCACCATGATCTTTACATTAGCGGTCGATTTCAATCAAACCCTTAGTAACTTGTGATCAATACGGGCGATTCGCAAAAGTGCGCCCTCAAGAGTTTGCAGGGCGTTCGCCAATCACATTGCGCGGATACAGATTCCGCGCATTGTGATTGGTCAACGCGTTGCAAACTCTTGAGGGCGCACTATGGTGAATCGCTCGCATTGTAAGAGGATGAGTGATACGCCACAGAAAACAAACTGCCTATTTCAACAGCTACTTATACATTGGATTATCAAGTTGAGTTATGATGCAGCATCTTTTTGACATGTTTGTGGTTTAAATCAGTTGGCAGTTGGGAACATATAGTACATAAATCAAAGCAGCTGTTCGATAAGATAATACTTCTGTACGAGAATGTACGAGACATAAGAGAAACTGATCCAGCAAATCTCTCCTCATAAATTAACAGTGCATCTCACCTCGAAATGAATCCACTTGAAGTCTTCGAAGTTGATCGAGTCGAAGTCTTCGCACTTCAGTTCGGGCAGAGTCCTGCCAAATTGAACACACAGAACTTCTGAAATCAAATACCGTAGCTCACTATGATATAGGCCAGGAAATCTAGCTAGGCCTCTAGTTACCAGATCTAACAACCCGATCTATCAAGATTTTAGCATCCCCAAGCAGTCAACTTTGCTGGGTGCTAGGGGTGGGGGCACTAGTCCGTAAGAAGCATTCAATCAATGGCTGATTGAGGGCTGGATGGATAGTTAAAGTAGGAGTACAAGGGCGGCCTTGGTATTCGGATTATCTTAGACAAGAGGACAGGTTTCGAATCTTGGCTGATGAATTGTCGTTCAAATGAATGTTGCTCTTCTCACTCAGTTTTCTTTTCCTGGGTTTCTTTGAGATAATGCTCGTTGTATTAATGGCTTTCTTATCAATACCATACTGGCTGATTACTTATGGTTGGCATTGAATACTTCTGAATGGCGCCCTCATTCCGACAAAGAAAGATTGACTGTTGGGAAGGCCACCATCTAACACTATGAACATCTAAATCGTGAAAATGGGGTGAAAATGTCATTTAGCCGTGAAAAGAAAATTCACCGTGTTTTCACCCCTATTTCATGGCACACAGTTAGCCAAGTCATTTTCAAGGTGTTTTAACCAGTGGTCTCCAAGGCCACATTCTTGGTGGTAAATGGCTAGAGAAGTATCTGGGAGTGGCAGGTAAGATTTCGAAGGACACCATACAGTACCTCTATGGGGCTGGATGGTGGTCCCTACTGATAATTGATTTAGCCATCCCCCAAGGCTGGAGCTTGCCACACTAGATATTCACGTTTTGTCAAGGTCTCCTTATAGTGACCTAAATACATGTATGTCCTTATCAGGTCAGAGAAGAGATTATTTTCACGGTGAATTCACTGTAAAATGCACCGTGAAATCACAGTGACTTTTTAGTTTCACGGCGAAATTACATTTTCACCCCCTTTTCTAAGGGCTGGATGGCTCAGACGGTGAGAGCGCTGGCACTAGAGGTATCGGGTTTAAGTCTCGGTGCAGGGGAAGTTTCATGTACTATTGTTTTTCTATTCTTATTAAAAGTGATATACAAAAATGTTGCAAACTGCTTACTGACTAAAATTACCAAAATGTAAATCTAAAATTTAGTGGGCCTGACGTTTCGATCCTAGCAGGACCTTTCTCAAAGGCAGAGTGACAAGGACAAAACAGATACATGTACACGAAGGAAGGGGGGGGGAGAGTGAATAGGACACGGATGAGAAACAAAGGACAAAGAGTGAAGCTGGTAGGGAGAGATCAAAGGGAAGGGCAGGGGGTAGGGTAGGGATTAATGAGAGGAGGGGGAAAAGATCAAAGAGAAGGGCAAGGAGTGGGGTAGGGATTAGTGACAATAGGGGGAAAGATCAAAGAGAGAAGTGTGAAGGACTGAACACAAAAGAAGGATTATCAGAAAACTGCATGGTGTTAGTCATTACCCTCCTGGATGTTGAGACCATGTGGTTGAATAGTCCGAAGACGCTTCATCCACATTTTCTCACGGCTTATTCTTATTAAAAGTGTCAGAAAAGTGAGTTTCTCACTGGATTTTCGTTTCTTGTTTTTCTTTGAGCTAATTGTGACTATTGCGATATGAATCGCTCGTATTAGCAGGCAAGTTGAATAAAGCTGCGGGCCACTTGAATCAATGTGAGGGGGTTCTTGAACGAGGTGGCGGGCCAGTTAGTTACCAGACGAGTCTGACGGCGGATACAATGTAAGGTTGAAGCTCTGCAAATAATACTTACCTGTTTTTGTGCATGATGGTCCTGGTACCCGTGGACGTGCTGGTGATCACGCAGGAGACAGGGGTTTTGCAGTTTTCAAAATAAACGCAGCGGCCGTAGTCCACCCCGTACTTCTCGAAATCCTCAGTGAGGGTGCTAAATCAGAATGGAGCAGAGGTTCTCGGTATTTCATATATAAACCGCATCAGACAACATATCCAAAAATGGGCAGTTATGAGGTGGACCAATTTCATGGAGCCATGCACCAAAGTTCCTTATTCAGCACAAAAACCATTCCTTGATTAATCAGGGCCCAATTCTATAGTGCTTAAAAGGCCCCTACGCAACATTGGTAAGATCGAAAACCAGAAATGTCCACAGATTTACATGAAACTTATACAGTTTGAAGATGGTTATAGTAGAAACCTCTCACTGAAATATTTCTGCCTAAAATGTTGTATTTTGGGAGAAATGAGTAAAAGAAATAGTTTACGTCTCACTGAGATCAAAACTATTTTTCGGAACAGTACGCGTTGAATGCTGCATTTTCGCGAAACAAATGAAGCGGTTTTCACGATTTTCTCGAGACTCGGTTGGCGGATTGAGCTGAAATTTTCACAGGTGTGCTATTTCATGCATATGTTGGATCAGACAACGTATGGATGCTATTCTTTGACCTCGACCAATGTTGTGTAGGGGCTTTAAGCATGGATATCTACTAAGCAATGTGATGAATTTGATTCCACCATTCTGTGCTTATCGTGAAACGAAAGATAGATTGGGGATGGCAAGGTGGTCCTATAATCATGACTTTTCGCGCTTAAGCAAGGTTGGTGCATAAGCGGCTGTTTGAAGCCGGCCACTTCCATTTCGTGTTAAAGGCTGAATACAACATTGGGAAGATCTGAAAACATCGATGTCCACGGATTTCCTTCTAATTTACACAGTTTATAGATGGTCATGATAGAATCTTCGTGTTGAAATAGGTATGGGATGCTGTACTTCCCGAGAAATCTTCACTTAAACATCGACAAATAGTTTATTACTCGCAAGAAATAAACTATTTCTCACACTACAGAATGGTGAAAAAAAAACTGTTTCTACTCTCTCAGATCACGATTTGAACTAAGACCTTGGCGGGATTGCTTGTTTCGAATGTTTAACGTGTTAACACACAAACTGTGGCAATCGTTTGACCTTAACCAATGTTGTATGAGGGCCTTTAAGCACCCAATGTTTAGAAGTCCAAAAAGCATCCAGTTGAATATGGATGGCGATCTTGTTATAACCGGGGAAGTATCTCCAAGCTGACAGCAGAAGCCAGCAGCCAGGTGCATCGGGCTTGTGCAGGACAACAGGGAGAAGTGGTTGATTTTGACCCTGTCTTTCGAACCTTGGCTGGTGGATCTGAACTCTAGCTTACTTGGACAGAAAGTGACGTGCCAGGGTGCCCATGTACTCTACGCGCACTCCAAGCTGGGACAGGACGACCGATGTATTGGACGCGTTGCCACCTCGCGACCAGAGCTGCTCCTGAACTCTGGGGAGAAAGAAGGGGACAAACACAAAATGCGATTGACTCCTAGAAGAAAAATGCCATCTTTATGTCAAAAAAGGTCTTAGCTTGATCAAATACATTGTATTAAGATATACAATGTCTCAAAGTTAAGTGGGCCTGACGTTTCGATCCTAGCAGGACCTTTCTCAAAGGCAGAGTGACAAGGACTCTGATAATCCTTCTTTGTGATAATCCTTCATTGTGTTCACTCCTCCACACTTCTCTCTTTGATCTTCCCCCTCTTCTCACTAATCCCTACCCTACTACCCTACCCTGCATTTTCCTTCGATCTCGCCCTATCCTAGCTTTACTCTTTGTCCTTAATTGTTTCTCATCCGTGTCCTATTCACTCTCTTCCCCCTTCCTTCGTGTACATGTATCTGTTTTGTCCTTGCCACTCACCCTTTGAGAAAGGTCCTGCCGGGATCGAGACGTCGGGCCCACTAAATTTTGAGATTAACATTTTGGTAATTTTGGTCAGTAAGCAGTTTGCTTATCACTTTAAGATATATATTATGTATGTGCTTTTTCATGTCAGTCAGTCAGCAGTTTGGCGTATGGATACTATGCACGGGTGCATTTTACAGTGAATTGACCATCAAAATAATCGCCTCTCTGACCTGATAAGGACATCTTCAGGTCACTAAAGAGACCGTGAAAAGGTGAATATCTAGGGTGGCAAGCTCCAGCCTTGAGGGATGGCTAATCAAATTACCAGTAGGGACCACCAGCCCCCATATATGTACTTAATGGTTATGGTAACTGTCACTCCCAGATACTTCTAAATTGCCTCTAGACATTTACCACCAGGAAAATGGCCTTGGAGACCACTGGTAAAAACGCCGTGAAAATGACTTGGCTAACTGTGTGCCATGAAATAGGGGTGAAAACACGGTGAATTTTCTACATTTTCACCCCATTTTCACTGTTTAGATGTACATAGTGGGAATTACATTGTATATTGGGCTGAGTAGCTTGACGGGACTGAGGCCAATCACGGCAAGGTACCCGGGACTTGAAGCCGCGACCTATAATTTATACTGTACTTGACTAGTCGACTATTCGGGAAGGCCGCCATCTATTTTAGAGGGCTTGATAGCTCTAGAGAGTGTAAGAACGCTCACACACGGACCAGCTCTCAGTTTGTGTACGTTTCTGTGGTACCGGTTTACTCTTAATGGTATTTTGTTTCAAGAACTGGTGAATTCGTTTATGTCAGATAGAACCTTTGGGTCTGATTATAGGTCGATTGATTGAACTTCTGTTAATAAAGAAACATCCACAGACTTCTTTCGTTTTACGCAGTGGCTCTTGTTACGGCAGTCGTCCGTGTGGTTCCCTTACTTGATTGTATTTCGTCAGCATTGCAGGCTGGTTGAACCAGTCTATTAGCTGATAGTCTGGTTCCAAGAGCTGAACATCCTGACAAATACTGTGAAGTCAGGGAACCACACGGACGACTGCCGTAACAACAGCCACTGCGTTCTTTTTACGATTGCTGTGTGCATTCCCCTTCACTGCGGGGCGCCACGTTGCCTGGTCTCGGAGGAAAATCCAAGACGTACACAGCATTCAGATACTGACAATAACGACTATTGATCCCGTGATAGCACGTCTCCCTTCAATGAATTGAACCACAACAAAGGCGTTCTCGGCGACTCCGGCTCCACTGTGTGAAACGGTCAAGCGCGATTTAGGCCTATAGTCTATACCACACGGATCCATCAGATTCTCTTCACGAATGTGAATGGGAATGTATTCCAGTGACAGATATCCTTGGCTAACGAGGCAGTATAATGGTATGGTGGGCAATAAGCATTTTATTACCGATGGTACCACAGGCAACAAGACTCTCACGTCTACTCTGAACTCAATAACTCCCTGATTTTTTGTTAATGAAAGTTGCCCAACACAAGGCCCCAAAGAGGCCACTCATCATGGAGAAAGCTAAAGAAAGTCCATGTAATAAGGAAAGAAATCAGGAGCATGATAGATCAGGCGGGGGTTGAAAGATGAGCGTTTATGCTTCGTTTGAATTCAGTTATAAGAAAGTGGGAAATCGGGTTGCTGGTAACGATTCCATAGTGCAGCAGTGCGCGGAAAAAAGAGGATTAGGGCCTACCGCTTATTGTTGGCTTTAAAGGCCAATACAACATGGGGAAGATCGGAAAACATCGATGACCACAGATTTCCTTCTAATTTACACAGTTTGTAGATGGCTATGATAGAATCCTCATGTTGAAATCTTACGGTCTGTGATGTTGTACTTCTAGAGAAATCTTCACTCAAACATCGACAAATAGTTTTATTACTCGCAAGTAATAAACTATTTCATACACTACAGAATGGTGCGAAAAACATTTCTACTTTCTCAGATTACCATTTGAGCACAAACCTAGGCAGGATTTCTTTTTTGGAATGTTTAATGGTTTAACACACAAACTATGACAATATTTTGACCTTTACTATTGTTGTATAGGGCCTTTAATAACTCCATAAGGGAGCGCAGGCCTATACCTACGTAAAGAGAAGCGCGTGGTACGAGAAATGATTGTGACGATCTAGGGGAACCTAGATAAAAATGCCATGTAGCATCGTCCATGATAGGCTAATATCTGTAGAATAAGGCCAGTGATCGAGGCCACAGGGCGACGGTGTGATGCTCCAAGGAAGAGGCTGAATCGGGACCCATCAAATTAAATACACGCCGCTGGATTCTGTCTAACATGGCTCGATGACAGGATGGAGCCCCTGCCCAGATATGGCTAGTACGTACACCATGACAGGACGAATTGTACACATTATAATGTATGAATACTGAACATCAGCAGTCGCGATCGGGAGATAGTGCCGTGCACGGTGCAGACAACCGACAAGACCTTGGGAGTCTTTTTGGGCAACACCGTGTATGTATACCAGTGTAAGCCCTTAATCCAGTACCTAGTGTTCACCCCAGCCATGCCCCTGTGGACCAAGTCAGGTAGTGACCAACCCCATAGGCATTTCAAGGTCTCCTATGACCATCATGGGTATGGTCACTATTCTAAGAAAGAGTGTCCAAGACAAGAACATGCCCCTATTAGGAAAACCACCTTTTCATCCATTAGTCATTATTCAGTCCCCTATAGTTTCTCATCCAACCCCGTCCCTTGTTCAACATTTAATGATTTAACTATAATTGCATATTCAGTAAATGATAGAAACAAGTCCTTTTTAGGTATTACCCCAAACCCATTCTGAGTCCATTATCCATGTATAAAAGAAAGGTCCCCATCCCCTTCCAAGTTAGATTTCTCCACCTTGCCTCCTTCTGCTGGCAAAACCTCGAGCAGTCAAGTTAGTCTGGGTTTCAAATAAACCACCCATCGACCCAATCTTGATGCTTCGTAGTCTCCTTTGCTATCTGTGGTGCTCGGTCTATTTCTACCGCCAAGTAACACTTCTCCACCTAGGCCTAGAGACCTAGCGGTATACAAAAACCAAGTCCAAGTGTTACACCAGTACCATGAAAGTTTAAAGGTGATATCAGGCCACAGTAGCCGAATGTCAGGGATTTCCTTCAGAGGTAACGAGTTCATTGACAAAGCCGGGAGTTATGGAGATCGGGAACTGGATAGGGAAAGAGCAATGAGTCTTCTTTTGAGTGGAAGTGACAAGCCAGTTATTACTCCCCAAGTGTGTGATATTTGCCAAGTCTCGACTGAGAGTAATACTGGTTTGATTTGAGGAATTACAAGCAGACAAGGGACCAGGATAGGCAGTATACAGTGTTGAATCATCCGCATACATAGCTATCTGCGAGGAAACAATCATGCAGGCTTGTATATACGTCGTTCATATAATTATACTATGTGTAGTTGATATCACGCAGGTCGATCGTTGATCAGAGTCGGACTCCGTACAGAACCCTGAGGGACATGAGCATTACTGAAATTGAAATACTGTGTTACAGAATGGCAATTGAAACACCTTAAAAGATGTGCGAAATGAACTTGGGCGGATCGGGGGAAGCTATGTGCATGTATAGCTACCGTGTGTCTGAGTCCTCTGCGGGATAGGCGGTCACCTCGTTGACGATGTCTAGGCACGCCAGGCCGACCAAGAGCACCCGTCTGTCTCCCTCATCGTCTGCCAAACAGTCACCTCCTCTCGCCTCGTACGGAGATGCCATACTCGGCTACTGCTACTGCTATACTGGTGATGATGAGCTCCTGAGTAGAAATACGAGGCCCGTTAAATTGACACAGAAACCGTTCACAATCTGAGTTGCGATTCACTCGCTTGTTTTCCTAAATTCAAACTCCAAGTTGGAGTTCGTCAAGTACAGTTCAAACATTCATGATGGCAATGAATTATTCGGAGGCCCTAATTAAAAGACATTGTTTTACACGCCATACCGGGTCCAAATTAAATCTACTTCTCAAATTCAAATGGAAATCAAAAGTTCACCTAAAAGATAACTAAGGCCGTTTTCGAAATGAAGGCTTAGGCTCGGACTCAGGGTTCGTCTCCGTCTGACAAAACCTAGAAATCCAGGTGGTGGTTTATTTCCGAATTTTCAAGGTTTGTTGGCTTAATATAGGTCCAGAGTATTCATCAAGAAACTGGGGCAAAACGCTTGTTTTTAGATGTCTGTGATATTAAAACGAATAAGATAAATATGACCGAAGCCTAAGCCTCAGCCTAAGCCTTCATTTCTTAAACGGCCTCATTATAAGACCCTAGGCCAGCAACGTAGCGACTGCTTATTGACTAAAAAAAAAGCCAATATCAAAAATTAGGAGGGCCTGACGTTTAGATCCTAGCAGGACCATTCTCAAAGGTAATGCTAGGATCGAAAAGTCTGCAAGCCCTCCTAATTTTTGGTAAAAGAGATCCCACACAAAGCAATGATATAAGATAATTATACGCACATCGTTAATTCTGTACTCTGTATAGTATGAACATGACGCCAACGCGTAGGGTTTAAAGCCCCTACACAACATTGGTCGAGGTCAAAGAAAAGCATCCACACGTTTTCTGATCCAACATTACGCATGAAATAGCACACCTGTGAAAATTTCAGCTCAACCCGCCAATCGAGTCTCGAGAAAATCGTGACAACCGCTTCATTTGTTTCGCGAAAAAAACTGCAGCATTCAACGCCGTACTGCTCCGAAAAATAGTTTAGATCTCGGTGATCGAGACGTAAACGATTTATTTTACTCTTTTCTCCAAAAATACAGCATTTAAGAGAAAAATATTTCAATGCGAGGTTTCTACTATAACCAACTTCAACCTGTATAAGTTTCATGTAAATCTGTGAACATTTCTGTCTTTCGATCGATCTTACCAATGTTGTATAGGGGCTTTAAACAACCTTTCATCTATACCCAGTCGCGTGATCAATGGCACGCCACAACAAAACTATCTGCAGGAGGAACTGGCCATTAAATAAGCTTATACATGTACACATACTACTATACTAGCCTGAATAAAGAGGAAGGCAGCATTTTAGCTTCAAAAAAAAAGATGGAGAAAAATACTAAAAAGAAAACCCGCAATACACCACCCAATTGGGGAAAGGTTTCTGTCAGTCAGAATGTAGCTCTTGGCACGGCTGTGAACTAACGTCACTCAAATCGTGACTTGTTGACTTGGTCCAATTTCTTCGGCGAGTGGTTTTGCCAGACACTGGCTGTTAATACCTGCATTACATAACAGCTATTGTGGATTTAGGGGCTTTCCTGGCCTGTTTACGATGTAGGTACTAATAATCTAAAATCTAGTGGGCCTGACGTTTCGATCCTAGCAGGACCTTTCTCAAAGGCCTTTGAGAAAGGTCCTGCTAGGATCGAAACGTCAGGCCCACTAAATTTTAGATTTACATTTTGGTAATTTTAGTCAGTAGGCGGTTTGCAACATTTTTGTATATCACCTTAGGTACTAATAAACTAAAACCTTTCGAGGACACATTTTATGGGTAATGGGGCAGATGTTTACTTACTTACTTGCAGATGTTTCACCTTGAACAAGCTGTAAGACACCCCAGCCACACTCAGAGACGATCGACGCACCTCTCTGCTACTCCTAGGGAAACAATAATATTCTGCATTCGGCGTGTACATTGCACATGTACATGTATAGTGGGCAGACTGTCCCCTCCCATCCACGGTTTGTCCAACCCCACATGCTGACCACGCCCCCACGCTGGGTGAGCCACGTACAAAGGGATCTATCCAACAGGCTTTGTGTGAGTGTGTATAGTTTGCGAGCGTACGCGCAGTCAGACCATGGAGCTATCTCTTTTATAGCTCCATGGTCAGACCATGGAGAATTTTCCTTCCTCCATGGTCAGACCAAGGAGGTATTGGCTGGCTCGCACTCAACAACAAACGCATGCAAGCTGCCGCGGGCGGGGTATTTACTTTTTTCTTTCTTTTTACACCGCACCTATTGGTATTTCGCTGCAGTAGTGCAAATTCGCAGCTTGAAAATAGACTACATGAAGCGTGTGTTACGTTATCGGCCAGTTGGGACTCCTCGCGGAGGGGCAGAATGTGTTTTCACGAGAATAAAAAAAAAAATCTTATTTCGAGTGGCCTTTCTCCAGGCTTACAGACAACGCAGTGGTGGTCTCTTTTCAAGGCCGAATTTACCATGATATAGCAAAAACCTGTGGCTGCGGTGAAAACAAAAACAGTTATACGCCTGTTGGCGGGGATTGGTGTGCGCAAGCTATGAGCGGAGAGTGGGACCGCATTTCGCTCGCATCAGCATTGCGCAAAGCAACACACACTGTGTCTGAATTCCGGCTTTAGATTTGTGAATAATTGTCAGCCTGCTCAGCCGACCTCCGCAGTCACTTTCCATGGCAAGGAGTCCCCCACCCAATACACCGATCGACCCAATGGGCCACGCCCCCTTGACAAATTGACCAACCACAACGCGCGATTTAAGGGCCGACAAAATTAATTGCCGACATTTTGTCCGACATTACGTTTTAAATTTTGTATTCTTTACTACACACTTTCCGTTGTGTTTACTTTTGTTTCCTGTGTACTAGGCAATTCCTTTGCAAACCCGAGTTTTATCCTTAAAGCCCCTACACAACATTGGTCGAGGTCAAAGAATAACATCCATACGTTGTCTGATCCAACATATGCATGAAATAGCAAGCACACCTGTGAAAATTTCAGCTGAATGCGCCAACCGAGTCTCGAGAAAATAGTGAAAACCGCTTCGTTTCTTCCGCGAAAATATAGCATTCAACACTGTTCCGAAAAATAGTTTAGATCTTGGTGAGACGTGAACGATTTATTTTACTCTTTTCTCCCAAAATACAACATTTTAGACAGAAATATTTCAGTGCGAGGTTTCTACTATAACCATCTTCAAACTGTATAAGTTTCATTTAAATCTGTGAACATTTCTGTTTTTCAATCTTACCAATGTTGTGTAGGGGCTTTAAAGGGGAAAGAAACCCAGAGAAAAATGTTGGCGTATCTGATTGGGTGTTGAAAACAACCTGCAATTACCTATGTGCTCACTCACCTACGAGTTTCATAGAGGGAGAAATCGTGGAATTCAGTGGTCGAATTCGCGTTCCCGCAACCCGCCATGTTTTAGAAGGGGCCGCCAATCATTGCGGGGGGTGTGACATCATAACGGAAAACTCCCGTGTGGGCCCGGACGGATGTACCCCCTACTATACAGCAGTTTGTATACACTCGCGAGCTGAACGATGGTGTACTGCCAAGCTTTTGGATGTCAAAATGTAAGCGGGAAAAAGCTGGGGAAATCTTTCCATGCAGTTCCCAACAAGGACAAGACACCCGAGTTGTTTAGGATCGGAAGTGGGCTGCGGCCATCACATAATCATGCAACAGAAACTCAATTGGTTGTGTACAAAACTTCTGAAAAAGTTATGTTTTTTTCCTGCAGACCTTTCCCTAAACCTGTTGATCTGCTGTAAAAAATAATGCTCCATGATCATTTAGTGAAGGAGGTTTTTATCAAACCTAACCCAGAGTGATTAATGTGCAGTTTTTCTTATGTTTTAAAATGTGGGTTCCTGACATGACCTTACAAAAGCGCCCTCGTTTGTATAACTTTATTTAAGGTGAAAAAGATGACCAATTTTTGACCCTCCTAAGAAAAAGAAGCTTGCCAATAATGTTCATACACTTCAGATCCCTAGATAAAAGCAGAAAATGAGCTTGACTGTGGTATTCATTGCACAGGCCGCAACATTAATTTTAGCCCCAGAAAACAAGGAAAACTCGGAATAAACATGTGTTGAATTTCATATCATGTGAGATTGCATTGATATTGTTTGACTCATTCCAGTGAGCTCACTGACTTGCATATCTTGGAACTTGAGCCGTGTCCGCATTGGACTTATTTTTTTACCGAGTCCGTGGGTAACATTCCAATGGGTAAATCTTTCCGGCGTCCGCACCTGGACTTTTCGACTCGGGTAAACTAACCGAGACGATGGGTAAAACTAACCGACTCATGTACATGTGCATGTACTGTATGTACACAAACACATTGTTATCCTGCGTACGCACGAGTCTTGCATACAGTAACGTAACGTGCGGGGCGCCGGATGTGTTTTTTTACCGAGTCGTTTACCGAGACGTCGTGTCCGGACTGGACTTATCGACTCGGTTAAACTGACCTGGTCAATGTAACCGGGCAGAAGTTGGTCGGTTAAACTACCCACTGGAGTCAGGTAAATTACCTGGGGGGAAAACTTCCTGGGCTGTCCGCACTGGACTTAAAATGGTCAATTTACCCATTTGCTCGGTTAGTTTACCCATTTTAAGTACAGTGCGGACGCGGCTTTTTACATGTACAGTACATGTACATGTACTTCCCTCTCTTACGTAATGGGATAGCCCCAAACCCTACATACGGGAACCATTAGGACCAGTGGCTGGCAGAAGCCAAACATTACCTAAGGGGACTTTCTTATCTGATTGTTTACTGATAACAAGGTGGGCACAGTGTGGGGTCTACAGCGTGTCCTCATAAGGCTATTGATACGAGTATCATTAGGATCCTAGCAAGCACCACGAGACACCCCTTTAATATTCTGCTACGCTGAAGCGGTGGAAAGGTTGCTGGACAAACAAATTAATTAGTCATCCTCTTACTGAATACTGATTGAAATCTGGTGAGAACAAGGAATGTTGAACATACATGTATACAAAGCTTGCACATTATTGCATTTGAATAAAAAGGAAACTAGATATCTCGACGATTTTTAAAGACGATATAAAATTTATTGCAAATGTATGAATTATTTAAGTTAACCAATAATAATGATCTCTTCGTACAATGAAAATTATTGGCGATGTGAGAAGAAAATAAATATAATGTTCATATCAATTGCATGATTGAATGATTTCGTAATAATTTTAATTTATAGAAATATCTTAGACTTTATCATTAGATGGTTATAAAGATAATTTTACTCAGGTATCCTGTGTATTCGCTCTATTGGCCCTGGCTGGTATCCTGTGTATTGCTATATTGGCCCTGGCTGGTATCCTGTGTATTCGCTATATTGGCTCTGGCTGGTATCCTGCATATTTACTTAATTGGCCCTAGCTGGTATCCTGTGCATTTGCTCAATTTGTTCTAGCTGGTATCCTGTGTATTCGCTATATTGGCCCTGGCTGGTATCCTGTATATTTACTTAATTAGCCCTAGCTGGTATCCTGTGTATTTGCTCAATTTGTTCTAGCTGGTATCCTGTGTATTTGCTATATTGGCTCTGGCTGGTATCCTGTGTATTTGCTCTATAGGCCCTGGCTGGTACCCTGTATATTCGCTCTTTTGGCCTTGGCTGGTATTCTGTGTATTGCTCTATTGGCTTTAGCTCATATCCTGTGTATTTGCCCTATTGGCCCTGGCTGGTATCCTGTGTATTTGCTTTATTGGCCTTTGCTGGTATCCTGTGTATGTGCTCTATTGGCTCTGGCTGGTATCCTGTGTATCTGTGCTATTGGCTCTGGCTGGTACCCTGTGTATTTGCTCTTTTGGCTCTGGCTGGTACCCTGTGTATTTGCTTTTTTGGATGTAGATGTATCCTGTGTACATCTATTTGCTCTATTGGCCCTGGCTGGTATCCTGTGTATTTGCTCTTTTGGCTCTGGCTGGTATCCTGTGTATTTGCTCTTTTGGCTCTGGCTGGTATCCTGTGTATTTGCTCTTTTGGCTGTAGATGTATCCTGTGTATTTGCTCTTTTTGGCTGTAGATGTATCCTGTGTACAAGTATTTGCTCTATTGCCCCTGGCTGGTATCCTGTGTATTTGCACTATTGGCCGTAGCTAGTAGGTATGTTATTTACATGTATTTGCTCCTGTGGCCCTGGCTGGTAACCTGTGCATTTGGCCATTGAGGATGAATACAAACAGTACAGGCAGAGTCCTGATTGCCACAATATATCAATATTGGAGTCCCTTCCTGTTTTCTGATTGGCCATGGGCAGCTGCAGGTCACTGATCACATGACAGAGCATCGCTGACGATATCAAAACCGTGGCGGCCAATCTTCCGGCCGGCCACCTTGCAGCCCTGAGTGATGGCCTGCAGGAGGTCGTCGCCCCTGGACAGCGAGGCGATGACGCCGCGTTGAAGGTGTCCCCGGCGCCTAAGGTGTCCACGACTCTGGGCGGGGGGTAGGCGCTGGAGCGGACCACGTTGCCGTTGCCTTCGATGGCCCAGGCGCCCTGCTCGCCCCAGGCGCAGACGATCATCGCACTGCCAATGGGGTGACACACGAAATGGTTTAGCAAAAATGTGACCCGGCACAGCGACATGAGGAATATCCCACCAAAACACTTTTCGAGTAAACAACTCCTGAAGTCAAAGTATCTTCTCAATTCGATAAAAAAAAAAAATCATTTTTTTTTTTGTATTTTCGAAAAGTTAATGTATTGGAGGATTTTATGTCCAAAGGATTTTTCCGAAATCCGTCTCTAAACGAGGATTTCGGGGGAGTATTTGTGTACTGTTTTCATGAAAATGTAAAGTTCCAGCCTTTTTGAATGGCCGCTTTCGAGGAGTTAGAATGGTACTGCTTAATTGTGTCTGGTACCAAATGAACGAACGAAGTCCCCTTGTACTATTTACAACAAAGTTCACACGGAAGTAATTTTTATACCATTTGAAAGCTAATGGTATACTCTTTCACATCATTAGAAAATCTCAAAATCTCAAAAGTGGGGGTTATTCCTCATTATGCTGTGCCGGGTCACAAATATACTCCATGAAGGGAAGAGGTCCTTCTTGGATCGAAACATTGGGCCCTGGAAACTTATAAGATGTCATTCTAATTCCTGAGACTTCTTGCTTTCCCCTGCCTATGATCTTGCCCTTTTTTTATAGGAATGTTAATTCCTATCCCCAGCCTTCCTGAGTCCCTCTCTATCTCCTTCTTTATCTAGCCCTTAACCTTGAGCGGCTTTTCAGCCTTCTTTTGGGCGATCTTGCATAAAAATAAATTGGTGATACACAAAAATGTTGCAAACTGCTTACTGACTAAAATTAACAAAAATGTAAATCTTAAAATTTAGTGGGCCTGACGTTTCGATCCTAGCAGGACCTTTCTCAAAAGCTTTCTGCCTTTGAGAAAGGTCCTGCTTGGATCGAAACGTCAGGCCCACTAAATTTTAAGATAATAATAAAAAAAAAATATAGGTCAAATCTATGAGATTCGCATTTGGATGAGAAAAACAGTTTGGGACAATTTTTGAATAAGACTCACGACTTTTTTGATGACCAACTAATTATTACCTTCTGCAAAAACAAAACGTATTACTCGCATTCTCTCTTACCCTGGCTTGATGGAATTATAGAACTTTAGCACACACTCCTCTCCACTTGGACAATCAAATGCTTGCGCCACGTCCTTGCTAAGAAAGAACTGAAAATAGTACCAATGGTTTGGCCATAAGGAAACTTTAAATTCTGAATAAGCACAGCCCAAAATAAGATAGTTTTAGCTTTGAAACAAAAAAACGATTGACACGCTAACTTTTTTTTCAGATCACAAGAACTAAGTACAAAATATGTGTAATGACTACATTTCTTCGAGAACATAGATCTCAACTGGATCTCTATGAAAGACAGAATACATGTAAAATGATTAAAATGGATAGGGAAAGGGGAATGAGCCAAACGTTACAGACACTTTGAACATCTAAACCGTGAAAATGGGGTGAAAATTTTACAGTGAATTCACTATGAAAATAATTGCTTCTCTGACCTGATAATGACATCTTCAGGTCACTAAAGAGACCGTGAAAAAAAAATGAATATGTAGGGAGGCTCCAGCCTTGGGGGATGGCTAATCAAATTACCAGTAGGGACCACCACTCCCCATAGAGGTACTGTATGGTGTCCTTGTAACTGTCATGTATTTCATTCATCAGACAACAATCACAACATACATATGGATGCTACTTATTCTTTGACCTAGACCAATGTTGTGTAGTGGCTTTAAGTTAGTAAGTAGTTAACAACATGTATTGTACCACTTTAATTTCCTTCCCTTCTTCTCTCCCCCCCCCCCCTGCCCTGCCAAGCCCCGCCCCACCTTGCCCCACCCAGCCCCGCCATCTCCCCCCCCCCCTCCCCTCCCACGTAGCTCACCAGGTCTGCTTTTGGCAGGAGGTCGTTCACGTACGCCTTCCATTTGGGCTTCTCAATCTCCACCGAGATGTAGATGGGAGGCGAGGAGGAATCTCCGAGCCCTCGGTTGTACTCGTCTACAACGTCGATCATTTTTATCACCTCCGGAATATTGCGACCCTATCCATGGGAGAACAGAGAAACCAAAATAGTAAGATACAAAAAAATGTGGCAAACTGTTTTAACTACTCCACGCTGGGGGGTTTTTCAGCGCCGATGACCGCCATACGGGTTTTTTTTAACAATGCATCATTTTCAAATCTCGCTAAAACAATCGGAAATATATATTCATGTGAAATAAATCGATAAGAGTATACTATGGGTACAAGAGAGTAAAACCTGGCACAATTCGGACGTCGTTGTGGCTTTTGTCAAGAGATTATCCGTTCGAAAAAGGGCCCTTTGTGCATTGTCAATGGACCGTAACGGACGTGTGTGTGTGCGCGAGTGTACGCTGCTGACAATCCCTGACCGCAGACTCCAGCCTCAACTCCAGGCAGTCAAATCTTCGAGTTGGTCGGCCACAAACAAGCGTACAGATTACGGTAAAGAATGTGGGGGGAATTCCAATGCCAGACCGACGACCGATGAGCTGTGCGGCATGCAAAGACAATGTCCCCCGCATGCTTTCAGCTGCAGCGCGGTATCCCTCGATCCTCCACAGTAAAAGTCCCACAATTGCACAAATACTGCTGCTAATCTTGCAATTTATGTGGCAACTTGCGTCAAAAATGGTCTTTGTACTGATTCGTATTGCTTTGTTCTAAGCTGAAAAGAGTCTTTGTTTAGAATGTGGACAATAGTGGTGCCCGGATTCGGAGGGCCCCGTTACATAGGCAATCCAATTGACCTCCGGATTCGGAGGTCCCGGCGCGAAGTGGTTAAAGTTGAGTCCACTGACATTGCCTGACGTTTCGATCAAAGCCCAATCTTACCCAAAGGCAGAACACCTTTTGAAAAAAAGATCCTTTTCTAAACAAATTAGCAGGCAGAATGCTCCTGCTATAGGATAAAAACAACCATTAACCGCATTCAACAATTAACAGCTGTACATCTCCATGGATCATGCCCGCCTGCTTCCATTAAGTTGCAAACAATCAATTGTTGTAAACCTGCATGGCTACAGCAGCACGGGAACCACACAAGGAAACCTCTCCGCAGAAACGGACAGTGCACCTCACCTCGAAATGAATCCACTTGTAGTCTTTGAAGTTGATCGAGTCGAAGTCTTCACACTTCAGTTCGGGCAGAGTCCTGCCAAATTAAACACACAGATCCTCTGAAATCAAATACAATACCACATTGTGATAGGCCAGAATATCTGACTGGGCCAGGATTAGAATCCATGCCTTTGGTTGACAGTACCAGGGATCTAACAACCTGAGCTATCCAGCCCTTAGGTGGGGTCCTTCCCAAGTAGTCAACTCCAGCTGACTTCAACAGAAGGTGACATACATGTACGTGTATCATCAGGGTGCCCGTGTACTCCCTGTACCTGTACACACTCCAGGCTGGGACAGGATGACTGATGTATTGTACGCATTGCCACCATGCAGCCAGAGCTGCTTATGAACTCGATTGACAGGCCAGTTGGATCAATTGATGACAGGCCATTTGGATCAATTGACAGGCCAGTTGGATCAATTGACAGGTCAGTTGGATCAATTGATGACAGGCCAGCTGGATCAATTGACAGGCCAGCTGGATCAATTGACAGGCCAGTTGGATCAATTGATGACAGGCCAGCTGGATCAATTGACAGGCCAGCTGGATCAATTGACAGGCCAGCTGGATCAATTGACAGGCCAGTTGGATCAATGAACAGGCCAGTTGGATCAATTGACAGGCCAGTTTGATCAATTGACAGGTCAGTTGGATCAATGAACAGGCCAGTTGAATCAATTGACCTGCCAGTTGACTCAAATGACTGGCCAGTTGAGTCAAATGACAGGCCAGTTGGATCAATTGACAGGCCAGTTTTATCAATTGACAGGTCGGTTGGATCAATGAACAGGCCAGTTGGATCAATTGACCTGCCAGTTGACTCAAATGACTGGCCAGTTAACTCAAATGACAGGCCAAATGGATCAATTGGCAGGTCAGTTTGGTCAATTGGCAGGCCAGTTGGGTCAACTGAAAGGCCAACTGGATCAACTAACAGGCCAGTTGGATCAACTGACATGCCAGTTGGATCAACTGACAGGCCAGTTGGATCAACTGACAGGCCAGTTGAATCAAGAGACTGGCCAGGTGACTCAAATGACAGGCCAGTTGGATCAATTGGCAGGCCAGTTGGATCAACTGACATGCCAGTTGGATCAACTGACATGCCAGTTGGATCAACTGACAAGCCAGTTGGAACAACTGAAAGGCCAGTTGAATCAACTGAAAGGCCAGTTGGATCAATTGACAGGCCAGTTGCAACGCGAGTCTTATGGCTGATACAAAGCTTGAAGCCATGCAAATACTCACTTGTTTCCATGCAGTATGGTCCTGGACCCCGTGGATGCATTGGTGGTCACACAGGAGACAGGGGTCTTGCAGTCGTCGCAATAAACGCAGCGGCTGAAATCCACTCCAAACCTCTGAAGGTCCTCAGTGATGAAGCTAAATCAGGGATGATGGAGCACAGATTCTCACTACTTGGTCATCACAAAACACATTCAAAATGGGCAGTTAGTAAGACGTCTACAACACAAAGTAGGAGTTGCGGGCACGAATCCTGTGCGAGCTGCCTGTAATTTCTAACAAACAGGCAATCGGACAAAGAACTGAGCATGCAGAGCTGATTATACGTACGCCAAGTTGGGCACTGACTTACATTCTCTGCCATGCGAAAGCCATTTGCAAACGAATTCGGCACACAACCTCGACCAGCTCGGTGGTCAAGTGGGTAAGATGTCCAGACGAGAACGCAGCAGCCCGGAGCAATGGGGCTGGTGCCTGATAACAGAGGCAGTTGATGAAATGAAGGCTTAAGCTCATGCTTAGGGTTCTGTCCCATTTCCCTGACCCGGTGTAATGTCACAGGCATCCAGGAACAAGCATTTGGCCCTGGTGTCTTGGTGAAGTACTCTGTACGTAACAAGCAAAAGATCTTAATACAGCGCGCAAAGCGCGCAAGATGGATTACTCTGAGCAAAAGGCGACGTACGCACTGGACGGCATTTTAGAAAGCAACGTAATCGGTCGTTTGCTTTCGTTGCTCAGAAAATGAAGCGGGAGAGTCACAAACAGAAACAAAGATACAACTTTGGATGCTAAACAGAATGTGTAACTTTCGATGTGATGTGACCACGAAATGGAGAGAATGTGTGCGACTTTGCTTACTAAAATGGCGCCCAGTGCGTACTTCATCCGGATGCGTGTGATCTCCCAAGAGTAGGCTATCTTGCGCGCGAGGATCTTTGGTAAAAAGCCAACAAACCTACAAATTCGGCGAAAAACCACAAGCCGTATCCTCAGGTTTTGTCAGACGGAGACAAAGCCTGAGCCCGAGCCTGATCCATGGCTTTGTAAAGGGCCAGAGAGGGGGGGTGGCTGTCTTTTGCACAAGGCTTGCGGCTTTTTCTATTTCTTCTGATTTTTATTTCAGACCTCTGAACTCTAGCTTACTTGGACAGAAAGTGACGTGCAAGGGTGCCCATGTACTCTACGCGCACTCCAAGCTGTGACAGGACGACCGATGTATTGGACGCGTTGCCACCTCGCGACCAGAGCTGCTCCTGAATTCTAAGAAGGAAAAGGGGACAAACACAAATGCAATTGACTCTTAAAAGAAAGATACACATAATCTGTATTTTTCTATACAGCAGAGTCAAAATGGGTTCCATTCATACATCCGTTCAGAAAATCATGTACATTCAATACATTCATTCACATGGTCTGACATGACAATCCAAGCAAGAGCTCTTGCAAAAGGACCTTCGATCCCATTAGGAGCTGTTGCAAAAGGACCTTCCTATCCCATTAGGAGCTGTTGCAAAAGGACCTTCCTATCCCACTAGGAGCTGTTGCAAAAGGACCTTCCGATCCCATTAGGAGCTGTTGCAAAAGGAGCTTTCAATCCAATTAGGAGCTGTTGCAAAAGGACCTTCCGATCCCACTAGGAGCTGTTGCAAAAGGACCTTCTGATCCCATTAGGAGCTGTTGCAAAAGGACCTTCCGATCCCATTAGGAGCTGTTGCAAAAGGACCTTCCGATCCCATTAGGAACTGTTGCAAAAGGAGCTTCCGATCCCATTAGGAGCTGTTGCAAAAGGAGCTTTCAATCCCATTAGGAGCTGTTTTGCGATAGGACCTTCCGATCCCACTAGGAGCTGTTGCAAAAGGACCTTCCGATCCCATTAGGAGCTGTTGCAAAAGGAGCTTCCGATCCCATTAGGAGCTGTTGCAAAAGGACCTTCCGATCCCATTAGGAGCTGTTGCAAAAGGACCTTCCGATCCCATTAGGAGCTGTTGCAAAAGGACCTTCCGATCCCATTAGGAGATGTTGCAAAAGGACCTTCCGATCCCATTAGCTGTTGCAAAAGGACCTTCCGATCCCATTAGGAGATGTTGCAAAAGGACCTTCCGATCCCATTAGGAGCTGTTGCAAAAGGAGCTTTCAATCCAATTAGGAGCTGTTGCAAAAGGAGCTTCTGATTGGGACCTTTGCGAAAGGACCTTTTGATCCCAGCAGGATCTTTAAGAAAAGCCCTGCTAGGATAAAAACGCTGGGATATGCATTGTTTTATTTGTTTGCCATGCAAATCAGCCGGCAGTTTGGTACACTTCTAGCATTTGGCTGCTGGGAAATTAACCCTGGTACTGGTAGCCTTACTGGCCTAAAGCAGATCACATGAAGGTCATCTTTCCCTGGTATTAGTATTAAATTGTGGCATTTTGCAGTACTGTACCTACACTGCTTGTTTTCTTTCTGCTTTCTGAGAGGCATTCTGCCTAGCTGAGTAAAGTACTGCTAGTATAGAAACGTTCTGCCTCTGAGAAAAGTTACTGCTAGTATAGAAACATCAGGCAATCCAAATTGTTCATTGACCAAACCAACATTGGACAAGCCTCTGTGTAAACAAAATGACTTGTGTAATGACTCTGTGTAAACAAAGTGACTTGTGTAATGACTGTGTAAACAAAGTGACTTGTGTAATGACAAAATGTTGCATTTGAACTGAAATGGCAAAAATGAAATGGCAAAAATGGCAATCAAAATGATTGAAAAGAGCTGCGAAAGGAACTTGGATCTAGAGTTTGAAACAATGGAGCGGAGTGGCGACAAGATTAAGAGAAGACTGCCTACTCTATCTCCGAGTCCTCTGCGGGATAGGTGGTCACCTCGTTGACGATGTCTAGGCACGCCAGGCCGACCAAGAGCACCCGTCTGTCTCCCTCATCGTCTGCCAAACAGTCACCTCCTCTCGCCTCGTACGGAGATGCCATACTCGCCACTGCTACTGGGGTGGTCCTGTGTAAAGAAGGCCGCTGATGCAAACAAAAAGTAATCTGAATCGCGAGTTTTCTCGCTCGCATTCACAATCACACATGCAAAAAGTGATGACCTTAAACTAGGGATAACACAACATTGGTCGAGGACTTGAGGTCAAAGAACAATACCCAACCATACGTTGCCTGATCATGTCTGATCCATCATACATGTCATATGCATGAAATAGCACACCTGTGAAAATTTCAGCTCAATCAGTTAACTGAGTCTCGTGAAAATCTGCTTCATTTGTTTTTTGAGAAAGGTCCTGCCTTTGAGAAAGGTCCTGCTAGGATCGAAACGTCAGGCCCACTAAATTTTAAGATTTACATTTTGGTAATTTTAGTCAGTATGCGCAGTTTGCAACATTTTTGTATATCGCTTTATTTGTTTAGCGAAAATGCAGCATTCAACGTACTGAAAAATTATTTAGATCTCGGGGTAAGATGTAAATTATTTCTTTACTCTTTAAAAAAAAAAAAAAATAACATTTTCAACAAATATTTCAGTGCGAGGTTTCTACAATACCGGTAACCATCCTCAAAATGTAAAGGCTTCATGTAAATCTAAAAAAAAAAAACTTCCGAAATACCCAGATTTCTCCAAAAAAACACTTGTGACACTGTCCCACGCACACATTGAGGATTCAGTGAGAATCAAAGATTCCAATACTGGTGATTTTGTTTTACTCACTTTTGGGAAAAGGGAGAAATTTCCCCTCAGTTGAGCAAGACGATTCTCTCCCGTCCGACGAGCCAAAAGGCGGACATCTTTGATTTCAAATTGAAACAGTATAATACTGTACACATAAACACATAAATCGATGACGTTTAAGCAGGTCTGTACGCACGCACACACACACTTACACAGACCCACTGTGCACACAGACCTGCCAAAACGTCATCGATTTATGTGTTTACGTGTACAGTATACCGTTTTCTAATTTCCTTCCTCCATGGTTCAACTTTCAAGCGTTTCCATACCCGTTGTACTTGGACCCTTCAGTCATCCGACCCTCAAATTTTCAAAATTCGATAAAAAAAGGGTGACTTGTCGGGTCCAGTCCATGGAGGTAGGTCGCACTAATCATGTCCCACCGCGTCTAATACTCAAGTAATACTAATAGTAATAGTAATAGTAATAATTATGGTAAAAAAATAATAAAAGTAAACGCTGATTCTCAACCGAAGGCCTTAAAATAAAAGTGCCCGAAATCATGTCCAAACATTAAAAAAAAACACTTGACGGATTCTACACGTGTCCAGACGAACAAGTGCTACTTCAGCGGTACTTACGATTTATTTTTGGACCGCAATTCCGACAAAATGTCTCCGATGTGGGCATCGGACATTTCGGGTTATTGCAAACTCCAGTCGTGTGTCCACCTTGAGCTAGGTCTCACACCATGCGCTTTAACAATGAGGCCACGTCTGGTACCCAGTACAAGTACTGTGTACATGTACACACATGGACAGTGCGTTCATATGGCGTTCATAGGGGGGGGGGGCAGTTTCATGTCAACGAACTTTTCGTCTGTGGGTACCAGTGAATCTTGGACATCGCTATCTGTAGCAAACAACGAGTACCAACGGTAGTTGGGAGTGATTTGCATTGCACGATAGATAGATTGCGCAGAGAGCTGTCAAAAGTTGGCGTGTTCGCGGGTGTCTTTAAACTTTTCAAAGTCGTAACCATGCCCCGAAAAGAGAAAGTTGTGATAGGCCGTATAGTTTGTGCATAACTCATCGTCTTGCGATTGATCGTAAGTTACGATGGGTTTGGTAAAATAGGCTTCAGGACTTGAACCCGAGACCTCTGGATTAACGAACCAGTGCTTTTCTAGCCCGCTTTCATTCAGGCAGATTCAGGCCACCATCTAACTCTAGTCTAAGGCCGGGTGGTCTCGGGTGCCTGTCCCGGTCCTGTCAACGTTTTCTTTGCCAATGTTTCAATTTGGATATAGAATTGCTGGAAAATATTGACACGAGAAAATAATGCAAGATTGATGTTACCTGATTTGACTTAATGAAACATGCCAGTTAAGTATGTACATTTATTTTTACAAGTTTGGAAGGGTTTGTCTTAGCGTCTTGATGACATGGGTTAGGCGTGCCCAGTGCCTGTACTGACTGCAAGCTTTTGTTTCTACCTTTAGCAAGTCAGGTCAGGAAACTATTTCAGAGAAAATGGTTTTATGCTAGTACATGACTACATGTACATGAATGAACATAAAGGGCACGTGTTTTTTTATCATCCACGGTCCACCGATTTCTTAAGAATTGTGACATCTCAACATAATTTTTCAAGGCTGTTTTGGATCATTCTTTAGTTTGCAGTGTTTCCTGTTCCGTAGCTTTTCTAAGAGAGTCAATTCCAAGCAAATTATTATTTCAACAGCACAAAAGGACATACATGGAGTTAGATTTTTCTTTGTTTAGTGCCAGGCGGACTTCTTAGGTGATATTGTTGTCTTGATAGCTCTTTTTAACCATTATTGTTGTCATCGCAATTGATTTGAATTCAGTCTAAGTAGATTTCTTTGTTCGTGAGGAGTAATGGAAGCTGGCAGGGTGACAAGGGCGGACAGCATGCATAGTGACATCTTATTTATTGATGAATATACATCTACATCTATTTATTAAATTTATCTACTACATCTATCCCCAAAACAAGAAAAGCTTGGAAAGCTTGATGATGGTGTTGTGGGGAGAATTGTGACTGTACATGTAATAAACTATGTAGACACTTAAAAAAGACTCTGTAAACATTATTTGGCTTGCTTTTGGTACTTTGGTACATGTACTAACATTAACAGCAGAAGCAGTCCTAAATTTAGTCAAGCATGTTTAAAACTTGCTTTAAAGTTTAAGCTTAAATTTCAATCATGGGCCGGGGTAGGAATACTTGAATCTACAATTTGCACAGAAAAAAACCATTAATACTCTAGAGGATCAGTCTACTGAGATTATCCAGACTAATTCACAATATGTAACCATTCATGTAAATGTATTGTAAGCCTAAATTAATTGCGGTTGTTGGACAACCCTTCTCTGAGAAGTAGAACGTGAACGTGTAATTTCCAGCGCCTGTATTAAAAGGACAGCATACCAATCTATCCCTAGCTGATGCTACACAGAGTTTACTCAAGTCGCAGACTTTACATACGCCAACCGCAAACGGATCGACAGTACACTTCGATAGCACCAAGAGGGCGCTCTTTACTGAGTACATAATTTAGCGGCTTGAGGCACGTCTTATCCTCACGACAGCCGTGCAGCCATGTTCACTGATTTTATGTCGGAATTTTCACAGTTTCGGTCTAGATTTCTGCTGTTTGTGCAATGTAAATGAGTTGAACTTTTCAGATTTGACATTTGCAGAATTTCATGTACCGCCTGTTATCGTGGTCGACAAAGTCCTTCGACTCACGTTGATTAAAAATACGATGCCAACGGCGTATTGTTATAGCGCCACCCTTTGGCCGACGATAATTTTTGTAGTCAAAAAGATGGCGCCGAATTCGATTGCCAGCATCGCGTATTCGCGTCAAATGTGCCGTGTTTGAAACCAAATGGATCCTTGGATGGTTTATAATACCTAAGAAGGCAGTAAGGAGGTACGTAGTCTACCTTAAGAACAACAAATGTGTGTAAATGTTTATTTGTGAGATTTAAGAACCTAAAATTATTGATTGTACTGGGCATGCATGTACACCCAATATAAATACACACTGTTTACTACAGTATAATCATGGAGGTGTGATAATGTCCTTAGCAGAGCTATACTACAACGTAGGACGGTGTATACATCATGTACGATGCATAAGACTTATAATTATAAATTATACGCATACAGACTGATTTGATTTATCCATTTAATTTAAGTAAAGCAAACTGTTCATTTTATTTAAGAAATTGTAATAGTAAACGTAAGCAATTGAGCAAATACACAGGATACCACCCAGGGCCAATATGAGCAAATACACAGGATACCAGCCAGGGCCAATAGACCAATACACAGGATACCAGCTCAAGCCAATATAGCAATACACAGGTTACCAGCCAGGGCCAGTAGAGCAATACGCAGGTTACCAGACAGGGCCAATAGAGCAAATACGCAGGTTACCAGCCAGGGCCAGTAGAGCAAATACACAGGATACCAGCCAGAGCCAGTAGAGCAAATACACAGGATACCAGCCAGAGCCAATAGACCAATACACAGGTTACCAGCCAGGGCCATTAGAGCAAATACACAGGTTACCAGCCAGGGCCAGTAGAGGAATACGCAGGTTACCAGACAGGGCCAATAGAGCAATACACAGGATACCAGCCAGGGCAATATAACAAAATAATACACATGATACCAGGCAGGGCCAATAGAGCAAATACACAGGATACCAGCTAAAGCCAATATAGCAATACACATGATACCAGGCAGGGCCAATAGAGCAAATGCACAGGGTACCAGCTAAAGCCAATAGAGCAATATTACTAGGCGGTCGGATCAACGCTAGAAAGCGCCCAGAAAACAATTCCCGTTCCAGTAGTTGGGATCTAAGTGAACTTTACACTGGCGTTGTAGCATCTACTGAAATGATTCCTTTACTCATTTATTTAGTGCCAATTATCCATTTTATTTCTTCTTTTTATCTTTTTTGGCTCCATCAATTGCTCCGTAAAAACTGTGAACATAAAATAATAAAACAAGGATCATTTGCTAGATTGGTCCCTTGTGAATAAACAGGCAAAGTCCGAGTCCTGATGTGCACAACATATCAATGAATGCAAATCCATTCTCATTGGCTGATTTCATTGATCACAACCATGGGACAGAGCATCGCTGACGATATCAAAACCGTGGCGGCCAATCTTCCGGCCGGCCACCTTGCAGCCCTGAGTGATGGCCTGCAGGAGGTCGTCGCCCCTGGACAGCGAGGCGATGACGCCGGCGTTGAAGGTGTCCCCGGCGCCTAAGGTGTCCACGACTCTGGGTGGGGGGTAGGCGCTGGAGCGGACCACGTTGCCGTTGCCTTCAATGGCCCAGGC
This sequence comes from Luidia sarsii, assembly GCA_949987565.1. NCBI lineage: Eukaryota > Metazoa > Echinodermata > Asteroidea > Paxillosida > Luidiidae > Luidia > Luidia sarsii. The sequence continues at coordinate 3,860,548 of OX465121.1, forward strand.
GCCCTGCTCGCCCCAGGCGCAGACGATCATCGCACTGCCAATGGGGTGACACACGAAGTGGTTTAGCCCAATCCTAAGCTTCACATCTCAGAAGAAAGCTGCTTTCATAGCTGCATAACAATACATTTGATGCCCGTGTATTGCACATGTGTATCGCGTGGAGAGTGAATGTGGGATTTTATCTGGGTCACAAGCGGGCGCGCTGAACGGACGTTCACAATGAAAACGCAAAGTAATGGAAAAATGTAACGTCTCTATTGCCAGTCGTCCAGGCAGAGGTGGATAAGCATCTGACCTTTAACACAAACCCTTAACCCATATAGGCTTAGTTTTAGCTTGAATGAGGGAATTTCAACGTCAATTGGATCGTTTGACAACTTGGCACAGGCCATTTTGACTGGACCTGGACTTGAACCCGAGACCCATAGTAATGTATACCTGCGCTCTATACGACCTGAGCTGTACAACTCTGGCGTGCAAACCTAATTCGCGGATTGCGGTCTTTGGGAAAGGGTCCTGCTAGGATCGAAACGCCATTCCCCCTAAATGTATGACTCAATCGCATTTTGGGTTAATTTAGCCAGTAAGCACTTTGCACTATTTTGGGATATTACTCTAAATACTAAGTTCCATCCAAAACGTAACTTCTCTCTTACCCTGGCTTAGTGGAACTAAAGAACTTCAGCACGCACTCCTCTCCACTTGAACAATCGAACGCTCTCGCTATATCCTTGCTTAGAAAGATCTGAAAATGATCGTTTAAAATACTTGAAATACTAAAAATAGCACAATCAGAATTAAAATAGCTTCAATAGTCCCACCCCGAGCTGCCTGATTTTTTTTCAGCAGTCAATCGGGCAAATCACTGAGCACTCAGCGCTTACAAAGCGTCGATCGAGTAGGGAAAACCCTCATTAAATTTCACTCAATTTCTCGACGCAAGCATCACACACGAATCAAGTCATACAATTTGTTTTGCATTATTGCAAGTGTATTGACTATAAGATATTCAGAGAGCATTGACGCTGTCTGGAAAAGTGTGTGGGGGTGTGTGTGTGTGTGTGGGGACGTTACAAATGACAGAGGACAGACAGATGAGGAAAAGTGACAGACAATTAGACAAGGAAGACATCAAAGGGAAAGGCAGGAAGGAAGGGGAGGGGATCTAAGATTAAGGATCAGAGGAAACGTCTTCTGACTTTGAGGCAAATGGGGTCGGTGATTGAAGGTTTGCGGTAAAACCATGTAGCACTTCTCTTTCAAAAAGGAGTGTGGCTCTGAAAAGAGCCGGTAACTCAACGTTTGGTGTAGTGTGTATCTGCCCGTCATCGGGAAAGTACGACGGCGGGTCTCCCGATCGACGACGGGTAGAGTATACTATGCATACTACCCTTCCCTTCCCTTCCCTTCCCTTCCCTTCCCTTCCCTTCCCTTCCCTTCCCTTCCCTTCCCTTCCCTTCCCTTCCCTTCCCTTCCCTTCCCTTCCCTTCCCTTCCATTCCCTTCCCTTCCCTTCCCTTCCCTTCCCTTCCCTTCCCTTCCCTTCCCTTCCCTTCCCTTCCCTTCCCTTCCCTTCCCTTCCCTTCCCTTCCCTTCCCTTCCCTTCCCTTCCCTTCCCTTCCCTTCCCTTCCCTTCCCTTCCCTTCCCTTCCCTTCCCTTCCCTTCCCTTCCCTTCCCTTCCCTTCCCTTCCCTTCCCTTCCCTTCCCTTCCCTTCCCTTCCCTTCCCTTCCCTTCCCTTCCCTTCCCTTCCCTTCCCTTCCCTTCCCTTCCCTTCCCTTCCCTTCCCTTCCCTTCCCTTCCCTTCCCTTCCCTTCCCTTCCCTTCCCTTCCCTTCCCTTCCCTTCCCTTCCCTTCCCTTCCCTTCCCTTCCCTTCCCTTCCCTTCCCTTCCCTTCCCTTCCCTTCCCTTCCCTTCCCTTCCCTTCCCTTCCCTTCCCTTCCCTTCCCTTCCCTTCCCTTCCCTTCCCTTCCCTTCCCTTCCCTTCCCTTCCCTCCCCTTCCCTCCCCTTCCCTCCCCTTCCCTCCCCTTCCCTCCCCTTCCCTCCCCTTCCCTCCCCTTCCCTCCCCTTCCCTCCCCTTCCCTCCCCTTCCCTCCCCTTCCCTCCCCTTCCCTCCCCTTCCCTCCCCTTCCCTCCCCTTCCCTCCCCTTCCCTCCCCTTCCCTCCCCTTCCCTCCCCTTCCCTCCCCTTCCCTCCCCTTCCCTCCCCTTCCCTCCCCTTCCCTCCCCTTCCCTCCCCTTCCCTCCCCTTCCCTCCCCTTCCCTCCCCTTCCCTCCCCTTCCCTCCCCTTCCCTCCCCTTCCCTCCCCTTCCCTCCCCTTCCCTCCCCTTCCCTCCCCTTCCCTCCCCTTCCCTCCCCTTCCCTCCCCTTCCCTCCCCTTCCCTCCCCTTCCCTCCCCTTCCCTCCCCTTCCCTCCCCTTCCCTCCCCTTCCCTCCCCTTCCCTCCCCTTCCCTCCCCTTCCCTCCCCTTCCCTCCCCTTCCCTCCCCTTCCCTCCCCTTCCCTCCCCTTCCCTCCCCTTCCCTCCCCTTCCCTCCCCTTCCCTCCCCTTCCCTCCCCTTCCCTCCCCTTCCCTCCCCTTCCCTCCCCTTCCCTCCCCTTCCCTCCCCTTCCCTCCCCTTCCCTCCCCTTCCCTCCCCTTCCCTCCCCTTCCCTCCCCTTCCCTCCCCTTCCCTCCCCTTCCCTCCCCTTCCCTCCCCTTCCCTCCCCTTCCCTCCCCTTCCCTCCCCTTCCCTCCCCTTCCCTCCCCTTCCCTCCCCTTCCCTCCCCTTCCCTCCCCTTCCCTCCCCTTCCCTCCCCTTCCCTCCCCTTCCCTCCCCTTCCCTCCCCTTCCCTCCCCTTCCCTCCCCTTCCCTCCCCTTCCCTCCCCTTCCCTCCCCTTCCCTCCCCTTCCCTCCCCTTCCCTCCCCTTCCCTCCCCTTCCCTCCCCTTCCCTCCCCTTCCCTCCCCTTCCCTCCCCTTCCCTCCCCTTCCCTCCCCTTCCCTCCCCTTCCCTCCCCTTCCCTCCCCTTCCCTCCCCTTCCCGCCCCTTCCCGCCCCTTCCCGCCCCTTCCCGCCCCTTCCCGCCCCTTCCCGCCCCTTCCCGCCCCTTCCCGCCCCTTCCCGCCCCTTCCCGCCCCGCCCCGCCCCGCCCCGCCCCGCCCCGCCCCTTCCCGCCCCTTCCCGCCCCTTCCCGCCCCTTCCCGCCCCTTCCCGCCCCTTCCCTTCCCGCCCCTCCCCTCCCCTACCCTCGCCTGCCCCTGCCCTCCCTCCCCCTCCCCCGGAGCTCACCAGGTCTGCTTTGGGCAGGAGGTCGTTCACATACGCCTTCCATTTCGGCTTCTCAATCTCCACCGAGATGTAGATGGGAGGCAAGGAGGAATCTCCGAGCCCTCGGTTGTACTCGTCTACAACGTCGATCATTTTTATCACCTCCGGAATATTGCGACCCTGGAAAACACGAGAACCAGAAGAGATTTCGTACATACATTTTGCAAACTGCTTTACTGAGTCAACCGCCCAAAGTGTTATCATTAAACATGTAGAGGGCATTTTCACAGTGCCTTTTGAGAAGGGCCTGTTGGAATCGAACAGTCTGCCAGCTTGCTTCTTTTCTTTAATTATGTCTTCTATCACCTATTTTGCATCTCCCACTTCCCCTCACGTTGTGTCCGTACCACGCAGCCTTTGAGAAGGATCGATACACCAGTGGTCGATTTCATGAAACTCTTTGTAACTTCAATAGTTAGAGCGTGAGTGATACAAATAAACCATACGGCCTTTTTGACTTTGACATGAGTTTGGCCTTTTAAATGTGGGGGAACTGCATTTTGTCATTTTGGTATAACATAATATAGACCAGTAATCAACATCTCTGCAGTAGGGGCCTACCTAAAGCAAAGGAATCGTTGAATAAGACAATATTTCTAATAGAATGTACGAGACGTAAGAGAAACTGATCCAGCAAACCCCTTCTCATAAACGAACAGTGCACCTCACCTCGAAATGAATCCACTTGTAGTCTTCGAAGTTGATCGAGTCGAAGTCTTCACACTTCAGTTCGGGCAGAGTCCTGCCAAATTGAACACACAGAACCTCTGAAATCAAATACCGTAGCTCACTAAATAAGATAGGTCAGAAAATCTGGCTGGGCCAGGATATGAAAACAGGCCTCTGATATACAGTACCATGGCTCTGACAACCCAATCTAAGGCTTTAGCCTTCCCAAAGTAGCTGGGTGCTAGGATGGGGGCACCAGTCTTTCAGAAGCATTCAACAAATGGCTGGTTGGGGACTGGAAAGCTCACGTGGTATTACCAGGACAGCCTTGGTATTCGAATAATCAAGGCAGGCTTCGAATCCCTGTCAATTTAAGTCGAGTTTTCCCGGCTCTCGCGTTTACTTTCCTGAGTGTGTTTCTTTCACGGGAAGCATTTCAAGAACTTCATGGAAGAGCTTGGGAAAATTAAAAGGAAGAGTCATTCTACTGGATGTTGAGAACGTGTAGTAAAACAATGGCCCTTTATCACGAAGTTAAGACTTTATTAAACAATGTATAAGGTCTCTTTCCTTTAAGGTATTTCTCAAAATTTGGCACTTTTTGCCATCTGAAGACCCACTGGAAAATGCCAACTGAATTATCTTGTGGGTCAACTGAATGAACTGGCTCGCTAATTGAATAAATTGACAGGCCAGCCGAATGGATTGAAAGCAGTTGAGATGAGTGGCAAGCCAGTTGAGTCAATTGGCTAAAGCCAATCAGATCAATTAAAGGCTAGTTGAAATAATTGGCAGGCCAGTTCAACTCATTTTACAGAATTGACAAGCCAATTGACAGGTGAGCTGGATCAATATTGACAAGCCATTTTGATCAACTGACAGGCCATCTTGATCAACTGACAGGCCAGCTGGATCAATTGACAGGCCAGCTGGATCAATTGACCGACCAGGTGGATCAATTGACAGGCCATCTGGATCAATTGAGAGGCCATTTGGATCAACTGACAGGCCAGCTGGATCAATTGACAAGCCAGCTGGAACAATTGACAAGCCAGCTGGATCAATTGACAAGCCAGCTGGATCAATTGACAAGCCATCTGGATCAATGACAGACCAGCTGGATCCATTGATAAGCCATCTGGATCAATTGACAGGCCAGCTGGATCAATTGACAAGCCAGCTGGAACAATTGACAAGCCAGCTGGATCAATTGACAAGCCAGCTGGATCAATTGACAAGCCATCTGGATCAATGACAGACCAGCTGGATCAATTGATAAGCCATCTGGATCAATTGACAGGCCAGCTGGATCAATTGAGAAGCCAGCTGGATCAATTGACATATCAGCTGGATCAATTGACAAGCCATCTGGATCAATTGACAGGCCAGCTGGATCAATTAGCAAGCCAGCTGGATCAATTGACAAGCCATCTGGATCAATGACAGACCAGCTGGATCAATTGAGAAGCCAGCTGGATCAATTGACATATCAGCTGGATCAATTGACAAGCCATCTGGATCAATTGACAGGCCAGCTGGATCAATTAGCAAGCCAGCTGGATCAATTGACAAGCCAGCTGGATCAATTGATATGACATGCAGTTGGATCAATTGACAGGCCAGTTGGATCAATATTGATAGGACATGCAGTTGGATCAATTGACAGGCCAGTTGGATTAATTGGCGGCCAGTTAATTGGTGGCCCCTTGTATCAATGTGAGGGCTACGTGAACGAATTGGAGGGCCAGTTAGTTACCATGCGAGTCTGACGGCTGATACAAAGATAAGTAAGGGTGAAGCCCTGCAAATAATACTTACCTGTTTTTGTGCATGATGGTCCTGGTACCCGTGGACGTGCTGGTGATCACGCAGGAGACAGGGGTTTTGCAGTCGTCGAAATAAACGCAGCCACTGAAAGCCACCTCGTGTTTCTGTAAATCCTCAGTGATGATGCTATGTCAGGATGGAGCACAAGGTATCACGATTCGGCATGTAAACAATATCAGAAAGTATATTAAAAAATGACAGTCACTGAGATGGGCCATCGAGGGCCATTTCCATGGAGCCGCTTAACATTCAAATTCATGACTTTTTCGGCAATCTTCTAGGCACATTTTGACACCAATTTTATTAAAATTGGAGGTGCCGTTCCCTGAAAATGGAAATGTTCAGGGGCATTGTATAGGTTGATGGAAATGTTTTCCATTGACCTACATTACATAAAAGCGTATACAAGGTGCATAGGGCATTTCTTTTCAGGAATTCCTTTGCATAATTGGCTCATTAATATTGCTGTATGCAATTATTGGTTCTTCGTATTTTATTATCATTGTAAAATTCATGCAAATTGTGGAAATTCGATAAAAAACATAGGAAATTCAATAAAAACATGAAAAAGCAAAACAAAATGAATCATGACTAATTAATGAGCTATAATTAGAGGATTTTGTTTTTTAAATGCAAATGTACACAAAAAATGTTTAATTCTCTATTGTCCTGCAAAAATCCATTTGAATCCATCCTTGAACAACCAAGATCTGAGTGGGGGCGGTATAAAATCCCACCGGCTATGAGATGGTCAGTATAACCCAGCTCTTTGAGGGCCTTAATTAAGCACCAATGTTTCTTTACCACTCAAAGAGCCGGAGGTAGTATTTTGCGCCCCGTATTTTTTTGGTGCGTCAGTGATTCTGTTTCGCTTACTGAGGCTTCATGATTTTGTGGTCAGCTAATTAGGCACATTTGGACATCCAATTTTATTAAAAATGGAGCTGCCGTTCTCTGACAGTGTACGTTTTTCAGGGCCATGGTATAGTTTGCTTTGATTAGTTTCCATTGACTTATAATTATCACATAAGACATAGTGCATTTTGCTTGAGTTCTTTTGCATAATATTAGCTCACTTATATTGCAGTATGCAATTGTTGGTGCTTCTTGTTTCATTAGCATCGTACAATTCATCCAACCACTGCAAACAGATGAAAAACACTGAGAAGATGACAAAAGCCAAAATAATTTAATCATGAATAAACAACGAGCTATAATTAGACAAAACACTAATTTATTAAAATAAAAGTTTACACAAACGTTCATTGTGTCATTCTCTATTACCCTATCAAATTTTATTGGAATCCATAATTGAACGACAGAGATCGGGGGGGGGGGGGGGGCGGAATCCGCCCCGGCTGTGTGTTGGTCAAAATAACCCGGCTCTTTGAGAGTTAAAGGTCCTATACAACATTGGTGATGGTCACAATATTGCCACCAGCAGTGTAAAAAAATAATCGATACTCGCGAGTAATAAACTATTCATCGATTTTTCAGTGAAGATTTCTCGAAAAGTACAGCATCCCAGACCGTAAGATTTCAATATGACGATTCTATCAAGACCATCCAAAAACTGTGTAAATTAGAAGGAAATATGTAGACATGTTTTACGATCTTTCCAATGTTGTATTGGGCCTTTAAGGACAACCATTCTCTCTTGGAAAAATCCGGCTGCAAGCCAAAGTTTCGGTTGCATTTCGTCCCAAAAAGCATCAAGTTGAATATGGATGGCGATCTTGTTATAACCGGGGAAGTATCTCCAAGCTGATAGCAGAAGCCAGCAGCCAGGTGCATCGGGCTTGTGCAGGACAACAGGGAGAAGTGGTTGATTTTGACCCTGTCTTTCTGACCTTGGCTGGTGGATCTGAACTCTAGCTTACTTGGACAGAAAGTGACGTGCCAGGGTGCCCATGTACTCTACGCGCACTCCAAGCTGGGACAGGACGACCGATGTATTGGACGCGTTGCCACCTCGCGACCAGAGCTGTTCCTGAACTCTGGGGAGAAAGAAGGGGACAAACACAAAATACGATTGACTCCTAGAACCCCATTTCAGGGGCCAACACTACATAGCAGAAGCTCACTCTCCAAAATGCATTTCAATCCCAGCTGGGCCTCTGAGAAAAGGCCCTGCTAGGATCGAAATGGCAGGGTTGATTAATTTTGAGATACACATAATACTATTGTATGCAGGTTTCTTGTGAATTGCACTTTGTATACATCCATCATACAAAATACCGGAACTTCCCCAAGCCTTGGCACGCCGACAACAATTTTTACAAGTTTACATTTTTTGTCCTGAATGGTGTTCTGTGAAGGAAAGTGGTATTAAGTTGTTGTTGCTTTTGCTTCAGCAAAAGATATAAACGATATTATTTGGAACGATTTTGTTCCGTTTCCCTGAATCCGAGGCCCATGGGCCTACTGTACAAATCAGCGTCTTGTTCCGTTCTGAAATTTGTGACCCGGTACATCATAATGAGGAGTAACCCCCACTTTTGAGATTTTGAGATTTTCTAATGATGTGAAAGGGTGTATTATTAGCTTTCAAATGATATCAGAATTTCCTGTAATACATTAACTTTCCGAAAATAAACTTAAAAAAGAAAATTGATTCTTAATCGAATTGAGAAGATACTTTGACTTTAGGCGTTGTTTACTCGAAAAGTGTTTTGGCGGGATATTCCTCATGTTGCTGTGACGGGTCACATTTAACCATCGATTTGTCGTTGTATCTATCTCTTGACAATCTGTCTAGTTAGTTGGCATAAGAAGATTTCAAATTTGAGACCTGTGAAACTGGAACCTAGGAATGATTTTCGGTAATTTGGTCAATATCAGACAGCACCGGGTGTCTCCTACCGTACGTAGTCATGATAATCCGGAAATCTTGCTAACTAAAGAGTGCAAATGCGTGGGTTTCCGGTCGATGTTTGTAAACAAAAGAAGGGTCCATTGGCCCGAGTAGCCTGACTGGCCTGCGCCAGATCGCAGCGAGGTCCCCGGGACTCGAACCCGCGACTAGTCGGGACTAGAACTAGTCGACTCTTCGGGCAGGCTGCCATCTAAGGGCTGGATAGCTCAGTTGGTAAGAGCGCCGGTGCGCAAAACCTGAGATCTCGGGCCATTGTTCATTTAATTTATATTAACATATTCAAGAAGGGATACAGTACCAGTTTTCGGTGCCAATTTTGAAAGAAAGAAATAACTTTTACTTCTAACCTGGTTTAACATATTTCTATTTGTATGTATTATTGTAGTCATTCATTGATTCATGCATTACGTTTTAGTTTTCATTTATTTGTTTAATTGTTAATTTACTATATCAACAGCTGACAAGCTTATGATGAACTTATGATGAACTTATAAAGTTGCAGATTAATTGGAAGGAGTAGGCCTTACTGACTAAAATGACGGTTTGATATTAGCAGGAGCTTTCTCAAAGGATTCAACCGCCAAGCCATTCCGATGTTTGACAATTTGATCTGAAAGACTATGTTGCAAAATTGCCATTTTTTTATAAGTTGAAAGAGCTGAGTAGGAGGTTTGCAGTGATACAATGCATACCATCTCTTAAGAGAAGGGGCACGGCCATAAAAAGAGCCGGTTACTCGACGTTTCGAATGGTGTGTACCACAAACCAACTACTTGGTATTTCCACCATGTAAACCTTCAAATCTTATTTAAAGGCACTATACAACATTGGTAAAGGTTAAAAGATTGCCACAGTTCGTGTGTTACACCATAAAACATTCCGAAAAGGCAATACTGCGAAGGTTTTAGCAGACAAATAAAAAAAAGTCATCACGGTTTTCCCACCGTTCTGTAGTGTAAGAAATGGTTTATCACTCACGACTAATAAACTATTAATTTGTCGACGTTTGAGTGAAGATTTCACGAAAAGTACAGCATTCCAGACCATAAGATTCCAACATAGGATTAAAATAATCATGACAATCTCCAAACTGTGTAAATTAGAAGGAGATCTGGGGACATCGACGCTTTCCGAAAATATATTGGATGACTGAAAAATACGGACAAGAGGAAACAATCTATAGGGGGCCTATTTACCGTGTGTCTGAGTCCTCTGCGGGATAGGCGGTCACCTCGTTGACGATGTCTAGGCACGCCAGGCCGACCAAGAGCACCCGTCTGTCTCCCTCATCGTCTGCCAAACAGTCACCTCCTCTCGCCTCGTACGGAGATGTCATACTCGGCCACTGCTACACTGGTGAGCTTCTGAGTAGAAATACTAGAACAATAATTGATATACATGTACAAACAAAAATCAATACTTGAATGCCCAAAATGGTGACAACCCCCCCCCCCCCTCAAATTCAATTTGTTTAAAGTGGAACGGATTGCGGTGACACAATGCAACACCTCTCTTTTGAGACGGGATGCGGCTTTGAGAAGAGCCGGTAACTCAACGTTTCGGGCAGTGTGTACTCTGCCCGTCGTCGGAGACTATGTGTCCCGGAAAATCAATTAAGTTTCAACACGACATTCCAGTAGCCTCTGAGTATCTGTAAATACTATATAGGCCGCTATGCACGGATCGGACCTTCCCGATTTTGAGAGGATCGTTCGGCATTGCAGGCCGCGGGATTTCCTGCATGCCATAGACGATGCGATACTGACACCATCCAACGGAACACTTATAACAAGCATGTATCAGCGATGGAGAAAAAAAAAGTTGGTGGATTTCGGTCAAAAGACCTATACAATACTTTGATGTTTGTTGCCGAGCGATTACAAGAGAAATGTTGTACAACTGCCTGTATCTTGTTTTATTTATCTATAGAGGATTTTATTTATCTATAGAGGATTTTATTTATCTATAGAGGATTTATATATAATCAAGTTTAGACCAATTGCGCGACCAACGTTTACAGGCCATCACGTGATTAAATCTCATTTGGTGCAGAACCGACCGGAAACAGAGTAAAGAAGACTATCATAACGAGAAATATATGTCTGTTGTGAAACAGAGCATAGAGCTTTTCCGCTTCTGTTTTTAACAAGTCATAGAATAGCCCCATTCCTACTCCAAAACGCATGTACATATTTTGTGCACAAAGCCTATGGGACTCGAGTGTGGTATTCAAAAATTCATAAAAAATATAAACAATGGTCCTTCGGTTCCAAACTTTAGATTTGGAATGTCTAGCATGATAGCTAACTACATGCCAAATTTCGAGATGATCGGCCAATGCCTTATATGTGTTTTAAAATCACACATTTTGATGACGTCATGATTGCGTAACGCCATTTTGGCTCCGGAAGGTGTTTCTAAACCATGTCCCCAATAGATATCAAAGAAAAAATGAAAAAAATCTCGCTCCGTTGGCCAAATATGCTCATTTCAATGTGAAAATCTGAAAAGTTCATGACCTCATAAATATTCATGAGATGACGTCACGGTCAATTGATGGCAATTTTTGGATACACCTTTTCCCAACTTAGATACAGTACAAAGTTGAAACCAAATGAACTTGTACTTTTGCTTTTAATGGATTTTGAAATTTGCCCCTTTAAAGCAAGGTCACGTGACACGTGATGACTCATGATGATATCAAGGTGTTTAGGATCAATTTCAGCATGGGCTTCATGCATTTGCCACGTTTGAAAAAAATCCAAGTCTGTTCAATGACTAAAGTCGTGCTTACAAAACCCCTGTGCATTGTCTATGGGCTTTGGGGGAGAAGAAGAAGAAGAAACTAGAAACATACGTCTGTTGTAACAGAACGTGTAGCTTTTCCTTTTTTTTCCCGAAGAAAGACCAAGTTGAAAATCTGAAAACCAGTAGCACATGCATGATTACTACAGTACTTCCGGTCTGGACCGGAGGAAAGGGTCACATGACATGAGGAAGGTCATGAAACCTAATTGGTCCCTGAAACTCCTCTCACATGCTATATGCGCTAGCAACAGCACAACAAGGGAGTTAACCATTGATTTAATAAGATGACCTCATCATCATAATTATTGCAATATTTGGATACATTGTTGCCCAACTTAGATATATGCTAAATATCGATCCTGCGGGATCTAAGATCGTGGCGTGATTGCACATGCCAGGTTGGCCCTTTAAAGGGTGGTCACGTGACAACTCAAGCACAAACAAACGAAAAAAAAAACAGTTTTACTGTATATTGGTGTAAAGCCCTTTTAGCATCGTTTTGATTGAGTTCATGAAGGTGGCAACTCTGTTTCGAACCTGTACCATCCATTCCTACCCCAAAAGGCACACCAACGTATCGTGCACAAAGTCTATGGGACTAAGAAATGATATTTAACAAATCATAATAATTCAAAACAATGTTTAATCGGTTGCATACTCAGGATTTAAGATGTCTAGCCCAATAGCTAACTGGCCACCAAATTTCGAGAAGATTGACCATTGGCTAATATGTGCTTTAAAATCACGCATTTTGATGACGTCACGATTGCGTCATGACATTTTGTTCCCGGAGGATGTTTCTAAACTACATCCCCATTAGATATAAACGAAAAAATGAAAAAAATCTTGCTCCGTTGGCCAAATATGCTCAATTTAATGTTAAAATTTTAAAAGTTTATGACCTCATTAATGTTCATGAGATGACGTCACGATCAAATGAGGGCAATTTTTGGATACATCTTTTCCCAACTTAGATATGCTGCAAAATTGAAACCAAACGAATTTGCATTTTTGCTTTTATTTGAGTTTGAAATTTGCCCCTTTAAAGGGCTGTCACGTGACACGTGGTGACGTCATGAAGATATCACTTTTTGCAATGAATCTCCATCTACTAACCTAAGTATGTGCCAAGTTTGAAGCCATTTGTATTTGATATTAGGCCCTTAATGGATTTCACAGCCAATTTGTACACAAACCTATGGCCCTTATTATAAAAAAACCTAAACAATGAAAAACAAAGGAAATTCCGGAAATATGTTTTGATATTTTCAATCCGGGGTTTATGTTGAGTCGGTTGAAGACAAAATAAAAATACGATTTTTTCTTCGTTCAGGTAGTAATCTTCGTCTGAAGTTTAGATCTACCTACGTGAATCCATAATTAATGACTACACTACAGTGTAGTGTACAAGTTGCCCCTTTAAAGCACGTGCATATTATGCGCACAAAGTGTATGGGACTACATTATAATATGAACAAAATCATAACAATTCTGAACAATGGTTTATTAATTCCCAACTCAAGATTTAGAATGTCTAGCCCAATAGCTAACTGCCCAACAAATTTCGAGAAGATTGTCCAATGGCGAATATGTGTTTTAAAAACACGCATTTTGATGACGTCACGATTGCGTCATGGCATTTTGGCCCCGGAGGGTGTTTCTAGACTACATCCCTAATAGATATAAACAAAAACAATAAAAAAATCTTGCTCCGTTGGCCAAATATGCTCATTTAAATGTTAAAATCTGAAAAGTTTATGACCTCATTAATATTCATGAGATGACGTCACGATCAAATGAGGGCAATTTTTGGATACACCTTTTCCCAACTTAGATATAGTGCAAACTTGGAACAAAACAAAATTATTTTTTTGCTTTTATTGCAATTTGAAATTTGCCCCTTTAAAGCGCTGTCACGTGACACATGGTGACGTCATGAAGTTTTAAAGACAACTGTGCACAACTTCAGCATGGGCTCTATACATTTGCAAAGTTTCAAAAAAATCCAAGTGTGTTCAATGGCCAAAGTGGCGCTTACTAAAACCCTGTACAAAGTCTATGGGATTATTCCGACCAGAAAAAGAAGAAGAAGAAGAAGAAGAAGAAGAAGAAGAAGAAACTAGAGATTTATGTCTGTTTGCTAACAGAACATAACGCTTTTCCGCATCTGCCTCTCTTAAAAAAAAAAAAAAAAAAAAATATTGACATCAGCGGGATTCGAACTCGGAACCTCAATTTCTACCCCAAAACGCACGTGCATATTTCGTGCACAAAGTGTATGGGACATCATTACATTTTTCAAAAAATCATAATAATTCTGAACAATGGTCAATTGCTTCCAAACTCAGGATTTAGAATGTCTAGCCCAATAGCTAAATGCCCACCAAATTTCGAGGCGATTGACCTTTGGCAAATATGCGTTTTAAAAACACGCATTTTGATGACGTCACGATTGCGTCATGGCATTTTTGCCCCGGAGGGTGTTTGTAAACTACATCCCTAATAGATATAATCGAAAAAATGAAAAAAATCTTGCTCCGTTGGCCAAATATGCTCAATTGAATGTTAAAATCTTAAAAGTGTATGACCTCATTAATATTCATGAGATGACGTCACGATCAAATGAGGGCAATTTTTGGATACACCTTTTCCCAACTTAGATATACTGTAAAATTGAAACCAAACGAAATTGCTTTTTTGCTTTTATTGCAGTTTGAAATTTGCCCCTTTAAAGCGCTGTCACGTGACACGTCATGACGTCATGATGTTTTCAAGACAACTGTGCACAACTTCAGCATGGGCTCTATACATTTGCAAAGTTTCAAAAAAATCCAAGTGTGTTCAATGACCAAAGTGGCGCTTACTAAAACCCTGTAAAAAGTCTATGGGATTATTCCGACCAGAAAAAGAAGAAGAAAAAAAAAACTAGAGATTTATGTCTGTTGGCAAACAGAACATAATGCTTTTCCGCATCCGGTTCTCTAAAAAAAAAAAAAAAAAAAAATTATGAAAAAAAAATTGACATCAACGGGATTCGAACTCGGAACCTCCATTCCTAACCCAAAACGCACGTGCATATTTTGTGCACAAAGTTTATGGGACATCATTATATTTTTCAAAAAATCATATAAAATCAAAACAATGGTCGATTACTTTTAAACTCAGGATTATGAATGTCTAGCACAATAGCTACCTGCACACCAAATTTCGAGACGATTGACGTTTGGCAAATATGCGTTTTAAAAACACGCATTTTGATGACGTCACGATTGCGTCATGGCATTTTGGTTACGGAGGGTGTTTCTAAACTACATGCCCAATAGATATAATCAAAAAAAGGAAAAAAATCTTGCTCCGTTGGCCAAATATGCTCAATTGAATGTTAAAATTGCAAAAGTTTATGACCTCATTAATATTCATGAGATGACGTCACGATCAAATGAGGGCAATTTTTGGATACACCTTTTCCCAACTTAGATATAGTGCAAACTTGGAACAAAACGAAATTGTTTTTTTGCTTTTATTGCAGTTTGAAATTTGTCCCTTTAAAGCGCTATCACGTGACACGTGGTGACGTCATGAAGTTTTAAAGACAACTGTGCACGACTTCAGCAAGGGCTCTATACATTTGCAAAGTTTCAAAAAAATCCAAGTGTGTTCAATGGCCAAAGTGGCGCTTACTAAAACCCTGTACAAAGTCTATGGGAAAATTCCGACCAGAAAAAGAAGAAGAAAAAAAAACTAGAGATTTATGTCTGTTGGCTAACAGAACATAACGCTTTTCCGCATCTGCCTCTCTTAAAAAAAAAAAAAAAAAAAATATTGACATCAGCGGGATTCGAACTCGGAACCTCAATTTCTACCCCAAAACGCACGTGCATATTTCGTGCACAAAGTGTATGGGACTTCATTATAACATTAACAAAATCATAATAATTCTGAACAATGGTCGATTGTTTCCAAACTCAGGATTCAGAATGTCTAGCCCAATAGCTAGATGCCTAGCAAATTTCAAGACGATTGATCTTTGGCAAATATGCGTTTTAAAAACACGCGTTTTGATGACGTCACGATTGCGTCATGGCATTTTGGCCCAGGAGGGTGTTTATAAACTACATCCCCAATAGATATAATCGAAAAAATGAAAAAAATCTTGCTCCGTTGGCCAAATATGTTCAATTGAATGTTAAAATCGTAAAAGTTTATGACCTCATTTATATTCATGAGATGACGTCACGATCAAATGAGGGCAATTTTTGGATACACCTTTTCCCAGTGCAAATTTGTGCAAATTTGAAACCAAACGACCTTAAACTTTTGCATATAATGGAGTTTGAAATTTGCCCCTTTAAAGCGCTGTCACGTGACACGTGGTGACGTCATGGCAATTCTAAGACAACTGTGCACTAGCTCAACATAAGCTCTATGCATTTGCAAAGTTTGAAAAAAATCCAAGTGTGTTCAATGGCAAAAGTGCCGTGGAGAAAAACCCTGTACAAAGTCTAT
This sequence comes from Luidia sarsii, assembly GCA_949987565.1. Taxonomy (NCBI): domain Eukaryota; kingdom Metazoa; phylum Echinodermata; class Asteroidea; order Paxillosida; family Luidiidae; genus Luidia; species Luidia sarsii. Next base: position 3,876,540 of record OX465121.1, read on the forward strand.
GGGAAAATTCCGACCAGAAAAAGAAGAAGAAGAAGACAAAAAAAAAAAATCAGAACAAGAACAATAGCTTTTCCGCTACGCGGCGGAAAAGCTAAAAAATCAGAACAAGAACAATAGCTTTTCCGCTACGCGGCGGAAAAGCTAAAAAAAAAAAAATCAGAACAAGAACAATAGCTTTTCCGTATGGAACGGAAAAGCTAAAAACTAGAGATTTATGTCTGTTGGCTAACAGAACATAACGCTTTTCCGCATCTGCCTCTCTTTAAAAAAAAATAAAAAAAAAATATTGACATCAGCGGGATTCGAACTCGGAACCTCAATTTCTACCCCAAAACGCACGTGCATATTTCGTGCACAAAGTGTATGGGACATCATTATATTTTTCAAAAAATCATAATAATTCTGAACAATGGCCAATTGCTTCCAAACTCAGGATTTAGAATGTCTAGCCCAATAGCTAAATGCCCACCAAATTTCGAGGCGATTGACCTTTGGCAAATATGCGTTTTAAAAACACGCATTTTGATGACGTCACGATTGCGTCATGGCATTTTTGCCCCGGAGGGTGTTTGTAAACTACATCCCCAATAGATATAATCGAAAAAATGAAAAAAATCTTCCTCCGTTGGTCAAATATGCTCAATTGAATGTTAAAATTGCAAAAGTTTATGACCTCATTAATATTCATGAGATGACGTCACGATCAAATGAGGGCAATTTTTGGATACACCTTTACCCAACTTAAATATACTGCAAAATTGAAACCAAACGAACTTGTACTTTTGCTTTTATTGGAGTTTGAAATTTGTCCCTTTAAAGCGCTGTCACGTGACACGTGGTGACGTCATTAAGTTTTAAAGACAACTGTGCACAACTTCAGCATGGGCTCTATACATTTGCAAAGTTTCAAAAAAATTCAAGTGTGTTCAATGACCAAAGTGGCGCTTACTAAAACCCTGTACAAAGTCTATGGGATTATTCCGACCAGAAAAAGAAGAAGAAGAAGAAGAAGAAGAAGAAGACAAAAAAAAAATCAGAACAAGAACAATAGCTTTTCCGTATGGAACGGAAAAGCTAAAAAAAATCAGAACAAGAACAATAGCTTTTCCGTATGGAACGGAAAAGCTAAAAAAAAAATCAGAACAAGAACAATAGCTTTTCCGTATGGAACGGAAAAGCTAAAAATCAGAACAAGAACAATAGCTTTTCCGTATGGAACGGAAAAGCTAAAAAAAAAATCAGAACAAGAACAATAGCTTTTCCGTATGGAACGGAAAAGCTAAAAATCAGAACAAGAACAATAGCTTTTCCGTATGGAACGGAAAAGCTAACTAGAAATTTATGTCTGTTGGCAAACAGAACATAACGCTTTTCCGCATCTGGTTCTCTTTAATAAAAAAAATTTAAAAAAAATTGATGAAAAAAAAATTGACATCAACGGGATTCGAACGCCTAACCTCCATTCCTAACACAATACGCACGTGCATATTTTGTGCACAAAGTGTATTGGACCTCATTATATTTTTCAAAAAATCATAATAATTCTGAACAATGATCGATTGCTTCCAAACTCAGGATTATGAATGTCTAGCCCAATAGCTACCTGCACATCAAATTTCGAGAAGATTGACCTTTGGCAAATATGTGTTTTAAAAACACGCATTTTGATGACGTCACGATTGCGTCATGGCATTTTGGCCCCAGAGGGTGTTTCTAGACTACATCCCTAATAGATATAAACAAAAACAATAAAAAAATCTTGCTCCGTTGGCCAAATATGCTCAATTGAATGTTAAAATCTTAAAAGTTTATGACCTCATTAATATTCATGAGATGACGTCACGATCATATGAGGGCAATTTTTGGATACACCTTTTCCCAACTTAAATATACTGCAAAATTTAAACCAAACGAACTTGTACTTTTGCTTTTATTGGAGTTTGAAATTTGTCCCTTTAAAGCGCTGTCACGTGACACGTGGTGACGTCATTAAGTTTTAAAGACAACTGTGCACAACTTCAGCATGGGCTCTATACATTTGCAAAGTTTCAAAAAAATCCAAGTGTGTTCAATGACCAAAGTGGCGCTTACTAAAACCCTGTACAAAGTCTATGGGATTATTCCGACCAGAAGAAGAAGAAGAAGAAGAAGAAGAAGAAGAAGAAGAAGAAGACAAAAAAAAAAAATCAGAACAAGAACAATAGCTTTTCCGTATGGAACGGAAAAGCTAAAAAAAAAATCAGAACAAGAACAATAGCTTTTCCGCTACGCGGCGGAAAAGCTAAAAATCAGAACAAGAACAATAGCTTTTCCGCTACGCGGCGGAAAAGCTAAAAAAAAAAGCTGAACAACAGATATAGCTTTTCCGCTTCCCTGGAAGCGGCGGAAAAGCTAATTAGTACTGCCCGCATTCCTCTGTGTACATATCCGTCGCTGCTGTATATACATTGTTGTATACAGTACAGCAGAGAAAAGTTCATCACCCGAGCGAGCGAGCAGTGTGGTTTCCGCTTTTCTTGCAAGTCATCCATGGCAATTTTTTTTATGTATCGCCAAGCGACAGCATCTCCTTATAGTTGACGAAAATATCATCGATAACCATCCAATTCCCGAACCAGATAAACCTCAAGTTCAAGGCGGCGACCTTGCTAGATATCTGCTAGTTTATCCCTATCTGCACTGGCAGGAGGACTCTGAGCCCCACCCCCCAAAAAAAATGTTTTGTTACTGCATCTCGACAACTAAAAAAAATGGATACACGATTCATGACTTATTTTCTTGCGCACATTTTGCTGCCTCATTTGTCCATATCGGACATACCTATTTGGTGTTACATGTCAATTATTATGTGTTGGTCACTACAATGGTATACATTTGTGTACAGTTTAATGCTGTCAGACAGTGGCTTGTTTTTTATGAATCGCGCTCAGGAATTGATGTTGCACCGATTTCATGCTCTTGTATCATTCTGAGAGAAACTAATTAGAGGTGGGTAACAATTAAAAAAAACTATAAGTAATAAAACAAGTACCGGCTTTTTTGCTGTAACTTCAGGGAAGTTGAGTTTAAACTGTAGACATACAATTAAATCAGAACTGAATGAGTTTCTCACCTGGGAAACCTTATTCAAGTTTTTGACATAGTTTTCCCATGCTTTAACATGCCTTACCGCTAAATTTAGAAAATATCGCAAAAATGCATTTAGATCTTCATTATGAATAGTTAATTAGCTAATTTTTCGTCAAATTTGTGTATTTGATTAAGTTTTGATTATGCAATCAGATTCAGCACATGGACAACATTTTATCTGCAAGCAAAATGTCTTGGTCATCGGACCTTTTTGAGATCGATAGGGGGCCTCCGCGTATTTTCATGGAGAGAAGTCAACTGATTCAAAGGAAGTAGGCCCACTATTCTAGCTTACTTTTCTCAATTACATGCAAGACATACCCAGTTCCTCCAAACAAGATGAGACAAACTGACAAGGACATTTTGAAACCATTTGAACAATCAGCTCAGAAAGTTGACTGGTTCGGTTTTCCGAAATAGCTATCCGATGGAAAACAGGGAACGTGAACGGCAACGGAAATGCGTTGCAGAACCACACATGTGCGAGCCCGAATATATATTGCAGCACACGCTTTGACGGGTTAGATTCTTTCGGTCGTGTCGGCATGTTTTTCGACGTCCAAGTGCGGCTTATCCTAGGAGTGTAAGGGAAAAGAATACACGTTTATTTCACTGCTGCGATCTTCAACAAGGAATCCGACTGGCATGTCAAAGGATTAGCCATTTCTTTGCTCCTGAAAATCTGTTCTCTTGAAAAACGTGCACTGACAGTTTGTAGGTGCACGTTTTTCAAAATCAATTTTCAATCAAGTTTTAATATCGCACACGGGACTTATACTGTAGCCCCATGCTCACTTTGCTTTGCCTGCTATTTTGGCTATGAATGAATACATGTAAATCTAGACGTGGGTGAAAATAGAAATAGTTATATGCTGCCATGTTATTATTATTATAGTCTGGAGTAGTGAAAGCCTGAAGCGCTCAACCGGTATGTGCTCACGTCGCTCCATTCATAATTATTCAATCGTAATCATTGTGTTAACATGCACTACATGTACATGTACAGCAGAGCTGGGATCGCACAAAATGGGTGAACTCAAGTCAAGCAAATCAATAACGTGAAAGCACTGTGTCTTCCCGTGTAATTTTCTTTTCAAAATCAAAGGGGGCTAGCATATACATGTACGCAAAACCAGTTCAGAATCCGATGAACTGTTAGTCGATAACAAGGATAGCGATTCTGAAAACGGATTTCCTATGGCAACAGGGAATGTGAACGGCAACGGAAATGCGTTGCAAAACCACACATGTACGAGCCCGGAAATACATTGCAGCACACGCTTTGACGGGTTAGATTCTTTCGGTCGTGTGTGCGGCTTATCCTAGGAGTGTCAGGGAATAGAATACACGTTTAATCCACTGCTGCGATCTTCAACAAGGAATCCGACTGGCATGTCAAAGGAATTGTCATTTGTTTTGCTCCTGAAAATCTGTTCTCTTGACAAACGTGCAATGACAGTTTGTAGGTGTACGTTTTTCAAAATCAAAGGCCGCTAGTACGCAAAACCAGACGTCTCTGGTTCAGTCAAAGGTTCTCCTTGCATTTTTCTTTTTAAATCAAAAATTAGAGCCTAACTTTGCTTGCGCATTTTTGTCTGGCTTCATTCGTATGAAAGCCTTTGTAAGATGTATTTACTTATTTGTTATTGATTTATATTTATATATTATATATCCATATATTATATATATATGTATACAATATTTATCTATTTAGGAATCTGACTGGCATGTCAAAGGATTTGTCATTTTTTGGCTTCTGAAAAATCTGTTCTCTTGAAAAGCGTGCACTGACAGTCTGTAGGTTCAATGTAACGCTTCCAAGACAAGAGTAATGGACCGAGTCTTCACCCAGTGACGTCACCAAGGACGGCCTCCACGGGGGCGTTGCTGCTCCCCTTCCAAACTTCAGTATTTTTGTGTTCAATCTTTCAAAATTCGGAAAAAAAATGCATGGATGTATTCTTGACACCATATAGTATTTTTTGAAGTGTGGAAACTATAAGGCGTGGCTCCAAACTCCCCAAAACATGAGCACTACCAGTACCACTCCCTTGGCACCGGATACAGTTTAACCACTTCGCGCCGGGACCTCCAAAATCGGAGCACCGTTGGTTTGACTATGCGACGGGCCCTCCGAATCCGGGCACCACAACTTTCCACATTTAAAACAAAGACTCTTTTTTCAGCTTAGAACATAGCAATACGAATCATGACAAAATGTAGTGTTTATTGTTTAGATGACATAATACCGTTCATAACAGCAATATACAATAGCTGACGGTCTGACATTGATAACAAAAATATTACCCACCCATTGTTCTGGTACCCCACAACCCATGCCTTAGGTATGCCCACGTACACACACACAAGTCCGTTACAAGGCCCAATGGGCCCTTTTTTTTCGAACGGAAAATTTCTTGACAAAGCCACAACGATGTCCGAATTGTGAAAGGTTTTACTCTCTTATACCCATAGCATACCCTTCTCGATTTGTTTTCAAATAAATGTCTTGTTCCGGTTGTTTTAGCGAGATTTGAAAAAAAAACCTCCGTATGGCGGTCATGGGTGCTGTAAGACCACCCGGCGTGAAGTGGTTTTAATATCGCACACGGGACTTATACTGTAGCCCCATGTTCACTTTGCTTTGCCTGCTATTTTGGCTATGAATGAATACATGTAAATCTAGACGTGGCTAAAAATAGAAATAGTTATACGCTGCAATGTTATTATTATTATAGTCTGGAGTAGTGAAAGCCTGAAGCGCTCAACCGGTATGTGCTCACGTCGCTCCATTCATAATTATTCAATCGTAACCATTGTGTTAACATGCACTACATGTACATGTACAGCAGAGCTGGGATCGCACAAAATGGTTGAACTCAAGTCAAGCAAATCAATAACGTGAAAGCACTGTGTCTTCCCGTGTAATTTTCTTTTCAAAATCAAAGGGGGCTAGTATATACATGTACGCAAAACCAGTTCAGAATCCGATGAACTGTTAGTCGATAACAAGGATAGCGATTCTGAAAACGGATTTCCTATGGCAACAGGGAATGTGAACGGCAACGGAAATGCGTTGCAAAACCACACATGTACGAGCCCGGAAATACATTGCAGCACACGCTTTGACGGGTTAGATTCTTTCGGTCGTGTGTGCGGCTTATCCTAGGAGTGTCAGGGAATAGAATACACGTTTAATCCACTGCTGCGATCTTCAACAAGGAATCCGACTGGCATGTCAAAGGAATTGTCATTTGTTTTGCTCCTGAAAATCTGTTCTCTTGACAAACGTGCAATGACAGTTTGTAGGTGTACGTTTTTCAAAATCAAAGGCCGCTAGTACGCAAAACCAAACGTCTCTGGTTCAGTCAAAGGTTCTCCTTGCATTTTTCTTTTTAAATCAAAAATTAGAGCCTACCTTTGCTTGCGCATTTTTGTCTGGCTTCATTCATATGAAAGTCTGTGTAAGATGTATTTACTGATTTATTATCTATTTCATTATCCGGAACATACACGTCACATCACAAATATATAGTAATGGTGATAATAACTCTGGATGGCACCTTAAACGCAATGGCACATTGAAAGCAATCTCAAGGTTGACGCGGGGTTGAAAATTGTGGGAAACGTCGCCGATTTTCAACCCCGCCTCAACCCCAAGATTTGTCTAGTGTGAAACGGCCTATAATTATGAAAGCCGTACGTATAATGTACGGCAGCCGGCAGTGTCTGGTGCCGCATTGCCTCATAGAAGATTGACGGCAATCCTGCATGTTCTCCCGATTGTATCTATTACCATAATTCCAGACTTACCAGTAACCAGATTGACTTGCAGAGGCCCGATCTTTTGGAGTTGTGTTTCAATCGATTCCGAGTGGCAGAATAAAATGTGTTTCCTCTGCTATAATCGATTTCTGTACTGCGTTTTGAAAAAAAAATAATAAAGCCTCAATTTGGAATTTGACCTAGCACTCTACGCATCGTTGCCGTGGGAAAACAAACAGTACGGAGCCCACAAGAGAACATTTTTTGCGGGGCCACATTTCTTTTTCAAGATAATAATTATATTTGTGTACCACCAACGTTTTGAATATGAGTCCCTCTCGACTTTGTCTTATTTACTAAACTGTATGTTCACCCGTTGATATGTTAAAAGCCCTACATACCATTGGTAATTGTCTTAGAAACACGTCCATACTTTGTATAATCCAGCATATGCATGGAATAACACACCTGTGTAAGTTTGAGCTCAATCCGTTAACAACGTCGCGAGAAATTCGTGAAAAACTGGCGCCTTCTTTCGTCAAACTGTGGCAAATTCGAGGATCGTAAAATGCTCCTAGCATACCGGTAATTTTCAACAGCGCCACCGTGCGTTTAAACAGAAACATTGCGAGTAAATCTCGAAATAGTTGTCGGGAATTGCGAATGGACCATGTTGGATTCGTGAAAAAATTTGTGTAGGGGCTTTATGGCTGGTAAGCATAGTTTTGTTTAAATCGTTTTAAAACGACCGTTGGAAATTCAAACAAAATTCCACTCGTGAAAACCGCAGCATTCCAAGCGCTAAAGGTTCACAGTATGTCTGATACTGGTATTTACTTCTACTTGAGTAAATTACTTTAGCAAAATTTGTTAGGTCGAAATTTGGATTTGTGCAAAATGATGTGTAGAGGCTTAAACATCGCCATTGTGATTCTAATGGACAAGGCCTTGTGTTTTTTGCCTATTCCCCGAATTTCGCGCCACTAAAAATCGTCTGCCTCAGCGAAGCCGCTGCGCGTCGTGTTAGTAAAATGTATTGTCAGTGTAGTCATGGTTATCGATGCTCGCGGCTCCTTTGGTTTTGTGTATTGTGTGTCACTAGTGGGAGTTGTGGATACGAGCGATTGGATGTATGACTTCTGGGCAGAACGTCAGTCGATCGAGACCGGAAGCGTTCTAAAAATGTGTGAGATATGTCCAAGCGGTATAGCGGCCGATCACCACCGGCTAGATCTGACTATATACCTGATGATTCAGCAGATTTTCATCAACGGATCAGTGCGAATACAATTTACCGATCCTTACCTTACATGTACATACCATAAAAGACATCTACTGGTATTCAACATGTTCAACACAATGTTCCTTTAATGAGTATTATAATAACATGTACATGACTGTACTCGACTCGACACCAATTACACAAATACAACATTTTCGGGAGAAATAAAAAATTATTCCAGTGCAAGGTTTCTAATATACAACCATCTTCAAAGTTCCATGTAAATCTGTGAACGTTACTTTCTGTTTTTCGATCTTACCAATGTTGTGTAGGGGCTTTAAAGTAATAATGGAAAGTGAGAGGTGGTTAAATTCCTGGATTGTGAGTGAATGATGTGGTAAAAACAAAAGCTATGAGTTTGAAATGTTGAATAACAATTACGTAAGACCAGTTGTTTGAAATGTTTAAAATATCAGGTAGCATGGACCAAAACTCCATTACTTAGAATGAATGAGTATCTGTTTAAAATGTATCCAAATCGACGGTCAAAATAGAACCGAACACTGTACATCGTGTGAATATAGATTTTAAAAGTTAGAGGGCATGACGTTTCGATCCTAGCAGGACCTTTCTGAAAGCCTTTGCCTTTGAGAAAGGCCCTGCTAGGATCGAAACGTCAGGCCCTCTAACTTTTGAGTTTACCTTATGTATTTCAGGTCATTTTAGTCAGTGAGCAGTTTGCAACAGTTTGTTTTTATTTACTTCATGTAAATAGAGATGGTAACAAAATATTGCTCGTTAAACAATTTCCTCGTCTGATTTCTTCCCTGTATAAGTCTTCATGAGATTTGTTCATGTTATGTTCTTTTGGATTTTGAGTCACCTTATGAGAATGACGTGCAAGACCAAGAGAGATGATACTGTAAATGTATGCTCTAGACACTTGAGCATTGAAAGTTGCAGGTTAGCTGCACATGATGACAGGTCGAAGTTTTCGGGAAACGCAGTGGCTGTTGTTACGGCAGTCGTCCGTGTGGTTCCCTGACTTAAACTTATTTGTCAGGATGTATAGCTCTTGGAGCCAGACTATCAGCTAATAGCCTTCAATGCTGACGAAATACAATCAAGTCAGGGAACCACACGGACGACTGCCGTAACAACAGCCACTGCGTTCAGGAAAACACCTCCAACACAGGACACACACTGTATACCGCAAATTATTTACCACAGTGCCCACAGGGGTGTAGGCTCACATACCACAGGTAACCACAAAAGCCCCGCTGTGGAATGGCGTGGTGCATGGCCCTTATCCTCCCACAGGAAAAACAATGTGTGGTTAATATTGTGGCTTCAATGCCGGTTGGGGTCTTGTTCATGATGCCATGCTTTGTAGCTGTCATCTCGTTCAGAAAATATCACTATAGCAGGCCGTCAGTACGTTAAGAGTTCCCGGATCAAGTCGGGGCCGAGCTTGCAGATCAAATCGTCGATAACAGGCGGCAATAACCAGCCCCCGTTTGGCCCGGTATGCCAGCGGACCAAGGGCGGTTAAAGATCGATGAAGGTCAAGCCGAGTGGTGCGATGTCACTTTCTCCGATATGCTTTCCCCCACGTTGGTGTTCGTATAAAAAAAAGAAGTTTCCAGTGCGGCCAGAAGAGACGCCATTCCCAGCAGTGACGTCACCACGAGATCCGGAGACTATGGCCGTTTGCGACACGAAGGCTTCAGCTCGGGCTTAGACTGCGGTCATTATTTGTGACCCGGCACAGCGACATGAGGAATATCCCACCAAAACACTTTTTGAGTAAACAACACCTGAAGTTAAAGTATCTTCACATTTCGATTACAAATCAATTTTCTTTTTTTTGTGTATTTTCGGAAATTTTAAGTATAAGAGGATATCATATTTTGATATCATTTGAAAGCTAATGGTATACTCTTTTAAATCATTAGAAAACCTCAAAATCTCAAAAGTGGGGTTATTCCTCATTATGCTGTGCCGGGTCACATTTCTCTTCCCCGTTATGATGTCACAGGCATGTAGAGACTCGCGTCTGGGTCTTGGCGAATACTCTGTACCTATCGGGGTTTTTTTCAGGAGGAGACGAAGTCTGATCCTGGATATCTACCATTACCAAGTTATGCAATAATCATGCACATCGGGTGAGGGTTGAGGCAAATAGATTTGTGACCCGGCACAGCATAATGAGGAATACCCCCACTTTCGAGATTTTGAGATTTTCTAATGATGTGAAAACGTATACCATTAGCTGTCAAATGATATCAAAGTATTCCCATGTGAACTTTGTTGTAAATAGTAGAAGGGGACTTCGCTCGTTCATTTGGTACTAGACACAATAATAGCAGCACCAGTCTAACTCCTCGAAAGCGGCCATTCAAAAAGGCAGGAACTGTACATTTTCATGAAAATCGAATTGAGAAGATACTTTGACTTCAGGCGTTGTTTACTCGAAAAGTGTTTTGGTGGGATATTCCTCATGTTGCTGTGCCGGGTCACATATACATTGTAGGTTGAGCCTTGTGGTTTTGAATTAAACATCGCAGAGGTAGATGAGCTGACGTGGTTAAAGGATCTCGTGTCTTTGACGCTGAAGCACGATGAGAGTAATAGATCGATGCATAATAATTGGCACTCAAGACTAAAGTCACCGTCAGAGGGCGGTATTGATTTTCGTACAAGGCTATTAAAGAAGGGGTCACTATAAAAACGCCACACGCTGGAGTCGTCTCTCCAGTCTGTGGCATCAGCGTCCACCGAGTCACCAACGTGAGAGTCACTCCCTGTCTCCCCTCCATCACACAGTCAGCCTCACGACTTCAACTCGGGACCAGGAGACCTCATCAGACACAACATAATTATTAGGCAACATGGGACGACGTCTGCAAGCAACAATACTTCTACTGATTCTTCTCGGTGAGTTAACGAGTTGATTATTGAGTCAATAAAAAAAATCCGGAAAAACTTACTACATGCATAATAAGAACGTTTGAACAAATTGAGAAATGCAAAATTGGCAAATGTGACCCGGCACAGCGACATGAGGAATATCCCACTAAAACACTTTTTGTGTAAACAATGCCTAAAGTCAAAGTATCTTCTCAATTCGTTAAAAAATCTTTTTTTTTTTTTTTTGATTTTCGGAAAGTTAATGGATTGGAAAAAACTTTTATATCATTTGAAAGCTAATGGTACACTCTTTCACATCATAAGAAAATCCCAAAATCTCAAAAGTGGGGGTTATTCCTCATGATGATGTGCCGGGTCACAAATGAACATTAAGCTTAACCGGGACTTAAACCTGAGACCTCCGGTTATGCGTACCTGTGCTCTTACCATCTGAGCTATCCAGTCTTTGTCGGGGTTCGGGAATCTCCCTGATGAAGGGTTCCGCGATAATTCTCAGTATAATCGTTACGGGTACTGGAATGAAAATGTGGATTTATATACCCGGTGATGGAAGAACGGCTTTTGACTGGCGCCCGCATCCGGGGGAACCCATTATGTAGACTCCTACCCATCTCTCCCGTGAAGACGCAAAGATCTTACTAGCCAAGGTGCCTCTTACCAGAGGTTCAGGCTCAAATCTCGACCCGGTCAAAATGTCCATGTGACGACTAGTTATCTGTCGGTTCCCTTTGATCTCTCCCTACCAGCTTTACTCTTTGTCCTTTGTTTCTCATCCGTGTCCTATTCACTCTCTTCCCCTTACTTCCTGTACACGTATCTGTTTTGTCCTTGTACAGTAACTCTGCCTTTGAGAAAGGTCATACTTTATCAGATCACCATTTGACCTAAAACCTTCGCAGTATTGCTTTTTGGGGATGTTTAATGGTTTAACACACAAACTGTGGCAATCTTTTGACATTTACCAATGTTGTTAACAATGTTGACGTAACAACTAATCACAAAAAGCTATAAAACAGACCAGATGGACGTAACGTGATTTTAGCGTCTGGACGTGGTCATGCCCTTTTACCAGTATTGGCCAGTCCAAAGTTTTATTTAGAAGTAAAATACATGTACTGAAAATCTGGTTTTCTCTAAAACTCTAAACCAGCATTGTCATCCTGAACAGAGGGGAGGGGGTAGATAGGGTGTGATAGCATTTGGCCATAGAAAATACATAGGCTAATTAAGATGAAGTTAGTACAAAAACTGTTGCAAAATTGCTCACTGACTAAAATGACATGAATCTCAAAAGTTGGAGGGCCTGACGTTTCGATCCTAGCAGGACCTTTCTCAGAGACAAAGTGGCAAGGACATACAGAGGAAGGAAAGTCCTGAGACGCGTGACAGACGAAGGGCAAAAGGGAAGGGAGTGGGATGCAGAGGTACACCAAGGGAGGGGAAATTAGGGGAAAACTAATAAAAAGGGTAATTAAGATCTAAATAAAAAACGACATCGCTAAAAGAATCCAGCTGTGGGCAAACCACAATATAGAACCCGACACTTCAAAAGTACACAGACCTTTTCAGCTTCACCACGAAACGTCCTCAAATGTGTATTAAAATACCAATGACAACCACTGGTAATATCCATTGAATTTATTTCCGGGATCAGTTCGTTTTACGTTAATTGGGGCCTATACCCAGCTAGCCAGTTTTTAACGAATTCCACTCAAAGAGATTTCTGACAGTGCATTATATAAATCACTCATTACTTGTTTTCAAGAAGTATATAACACGATATCGAATTTATTTTCGCCAGAAAAGTCACCGTCTGTGAACAGCCAGATGCGGACACTGTACAAAGGGCCCGTGACACCGCCAGCTGACGGTGAAGAATTCGACCTACGCCGCTGGATGCAGTCGGCCCTTCCGAGAAAGGAGGATCGATGCTCAGGCAATAAGAATATCGGTAGGCGTGAAGTCGTTCATTTTGGCAGTGTCGTGCCGTCACAAACCTTAAGGGTTTTAACCGTGCGGCAGTGATCGCTTTTCTTCGCTGTCGTAGGCACAAGATTGACAGTAGATCGTTCACAAAATATCACTCCAATCTGTTTCGACCCGAACATGACCAATGAACATGTGCTTAACCTATTTCGTGAAGAAAATCCCACAAAATTAAGTGCTATTATACAATGAATTGTATCTGAGACAGTAGTATAGGCAAGTTTAGATGGTCAGAGGGCATCTCGAATAGGCTTTTTTGTTTGTTTATTAAAAAGACGTTTGACACGCTCTAACGGATATCGGGTATGTGATCAAAACGCTAGTCACTTTGAAACGGCAAAATGTCCCAGATAACGTTTGACTTGAATTGAAAAAGCTGCATCCAAATTTTGCGATTCCTTACCTGCTGCGGCCAGGCTTTTGGTTGTTTGCATCTGAATGAAGGCGGGGCGTGATCCCTGGAGATATACCGGGGGTAGGCCTATGGCAGTTAATGCTTGAATTGCTGATGACTCGCGCCCACACCCCGGCAAAGACTACTTGACTATTTTGGGAAGGCCCTCTAAGGGCTGCATAGCTCAGATGGAAGAGCACTGGTACGTTAATCCAGAGGTCCCGTCTGCAAGTCCTAGTATAGTCAAAGTTTGCTTTGCCAATTTTTCACTGTTTCTTTTCATTCAGAAAGGACCACACCTGCAAGTGTCACTACCTCTCCGTGTCCGGTTAACCTGACCTTCGAAAGTAGAAACTTTCTATTTTACCCGGAAGATGGAAAGCTCAACTCCCGACTCGAGCGATTGGAGTTCACCCTTCACTCCTATGAGACCACTTTCTCCCTGAGACTCTATGATCAGGTGCTGAGAGAGGTCTATCTTATCGGTAAGTCTCCACTTTGGGGCATCACTTTCATTCCATCTTCTCAGCGGCACGAAGCTGCATGCTCTGCAAAAATGGCGGCCAGAGACAATCATTGGACGTGGTCGATGGGCACATGTCCTACTTTAACAGCAAAAGTAGCTATTTTGAAACACACAACTAGACGATTGGGCATTCGTTGAACAATAACGCTCCCACCTGAGATTTTCACCACCGTCAGTCCAAGAGTGACTTGAATATTGATAAGCATTATCTTACTTAGTGGAAAAACTCATAATTTATTTTGTCATGGTCGTATTCTACTGTAGATATGTTTTTCAAAGACTCATGATCAGGAGGTTTCACAATATTTATCAACTTGTCTTCCTCTAACCTGTGAGATTTATGTATCGCAGGTCATTTTAGTCAGTGAGCAGTTTGCAACAGTTTTTGTATTAACAACTTGGATCTCCATTAAACCACGATGCAAATAATATGCTTCCGTCGATACCTGACGGAAAAACGAGAGATAGATATTCCTCTTGGTTGCAAAGTTATAATTATGTTACAAGCATATCACCGAAGGGGAATTGTCGTGGTACATATGTGACCCGGCACATCATAATGAGGAATAACCACCACTTTTGAGATTTTGAGATTTTCTAATAAAGTGAAAGAGTGTACCATTAGCTTTCAAATGATATCAAAATTTCCTCCAATACACTAACTTTCCGAAAATACAAAAAACGAAGAAAATTGATTTTTAATCGAATTGAGAAGATACTTTGACATAAGCGTTGTTTACTCAAAAAGTGTTTTCGTGGGATATTCCTCATGTCGCTGTGCCGGGTCACATATTTTAATTGTATTTTTTTTTTCAGGGTGAATTATACCCCGCCTGTACTGTTTTGTTCTGTTTTCGCAATTTCCAAAGGTCTGGGAAATGGACAGGTCGACGTTTCCCCATTGACACCATACACTCCCGTCATCATTGGTAGCAAGAGTCCTCAACGCATTGATCCCACCTGGGTAACATTCAGCGGTGACACCATCGAGGTAGGTGAAGGCGAGGGCGAAAGCAGCAGGTCCATTGGAACGAAGCAAAATGTATCCATTGCCGGTGATATCTGGAGGATTTCCCTTCAATCCCAAAAGTTTCCTAATTATATGAGCATCTACGCCCCGTGTAATTAGCACCATTCAACAACGAACGAATGTGAAGGTAGAAACCGCGATTGGGTGTAATAATTATGACACTCACTTTGAGAAATGAATTATACATGAATACATTTCAATGCTCGCAAATTTGTCAAATTAGTTGATTTCATTGGTAAGATTAATAAAGAGTGAGCATTCTGAACACTACACTTGTGCCTCAATACTTTTGATGATATGAATGTATAAAACGTCGTTAGGAAAGTACCTGTACTTCGATCTAAATAATTGTGTTTTTAAAATAAATATTCTATCGAAATATAGAAGAAAAAAATGTGACCCGGCACAGCATAATGAGGAATAACCCCACTTTTGAGATTTTGAGGTTTTCTAATGATGTGAAAGAGTATACCATTAGTTTTCAAATGATATCAAAATATAATATCCTCTTATACTTATAATTTCCGAAAATCAAAAAAAAAGAAAATTGATTGGTAATCGAAATGTGAAGATACTTTAACTTCAGGTGTTGTTTACTAAAAAAGTGTTTTGGTGGGATATTGCTGATATCGTTGTGCCGGGTCACAAATGTAAATATTGATACTTTATTTTGCTTGTTCTATACCGGTTTCGTATAAACCCTTGTGGTTTTTCAAATTTTGAAGAAATTATACTTGCCTTATCAAAGCAAACTATCTTAAGATAGATCTCATGCAAAAAAAAATGTATTTAAGCCGGCTGATTCCATTCAATTCTGACTTCTATGGATTTACAGTAGGAATCATATCATAATAGCTATGGTGGGCCAAGTATTACAAATAATATAAAACGCATTCAACCTTATTTGGTCTGTATAAGAAACAAAACACATCAAAACATATAATAAGTATAGCATCAGTTAAGCACATGACAAATCTATTTAGGCCTAAAGCGAATTCTTGAGGGAAAATCCTATCAATTTCTGAGAAACAGATCAATTCAATTAAGTATTCAGAATTTATCTCTTTAGAGGTTAAGATGATATTAATGAAGCCAGTTTTACTACTTAATTGCGTATATCTTTACACCTGGATTTATGCTTGTGAGTCATAGTTGTGTTATAAATAAAAATGTTGCAAAATGTATTGTATCAATGAATTATGATTTAATGTTACATGCTATCAACAATTATTCATCTATTCATTGATTTTAAGGTGTGATTCATCAAGTACGTGATAATTTATTTTATTTACTCGCCCAGTTTTACCAGTATTTGGAAATTATCAAAACGTGAACAATTAAACTTATTATATATACTGCATGAAATGTTTTTTTTTTATCGAAGGAATGGATAATTTTCTTCGAAAAAAAAATATTTTCTAGACGCGTGATTCACTGTCATGAATGCACATGTATATAGATGTGACTGAGTACAAATAAAACATTACTTATTTAATGTACAAGTTTTTCAGGATATAATTATGCATTTTCTCTTCAGTGCAAACCTTCCACTAAGCGAGATACACAATAATTATAACGTTTGTTGTGGATGTATGTTGATTTAAAACACTGGGCAGCTAATGAGTTTACAGCTACAAATGGCCTATGATTATTGTCAATGAATATGAAAAATATAATAATATATAGATACTTTAAAGCCCCTACACAACATTGGTAAGATCGAAATACAGAAAAATTAATGTTCACAGATTAACATGAAACTTATAGAGTCTAAAGATGGTTATAGTAGAAACTTCGCACTGAAATATTTCTGTCTAAAATGCTGTATTTTTGGATCTAAACGATTTTTCGGAACAATGCGTTGAATGCTGCATTTTCGCGAAAAAAATGAAGCGGTTTTCACTAATTTATCGAGACTTGATTGGCGGAATAAGCTGGTATTTTCACAGGTGTGCTATTTCCTGCATATGTTGGATCAGACAACGCATGGATGCTATTCTTTGACCTCGACCAATGTTGTGTTATCCCTTTAAAGCCCGTACACAACATTGGTCGAGGTCAAAAAATAGCATCCATCTAACATATGCATGCAATAGCACACCTGTGAAATTTTCAGCTAAATCCGTCAACCGACTCTCGAGAAAATCGTGAAAACCGCGAAAATGCAGCAAAAATGCAGCATTCAGCGCCGTACTGTTTCGGAAAAGGGGTTAGATCTCGGTTAGACGTAAACGATTTCTTTAACTCTTTTCTCCCAAAATACAACATTTTAGGCAAAAGAAATTCAGTGCGAGGTTTCTACTATAACCATCTTCAAACTGTATACGTTTCATGTAAATATGTGAACATTTCTGTTTTTCGATCTTAGCAATGTTGTTTAGGCCTATTGGCTTTTCTCTTTACAAGTAAGCATTGTGTAACCTTTTGCGGACGAGCAAGGGCAAGTGACGCGCACGCAATCGATAGGCGCAATCAATACCGAACGACGACTTCCCGCCCAAACGAACGGCTTAATTGGTTGACCTAATTAGTGTGATGCACGCGAATAATTTACTCAGAAACCTTGTCGTTGGTCCAAGATGAAACCAATTAAAGCGACTTCACTCACAATCAAGACAAAGTGGCCATCGGGGTAAACAACAAAGTTCGTACCAGGGGGAGCTGATCGCAAGTTCGCACATGCGCAGATGTGGCACCGAACCTCTAGCGCGTATCGCCTTGGATGACCTTCCCCGGCGCCCGCGATTTGTGTACACAAAGTCTAGGAAGGGAGGAATTGACCAATCAAATGGGCGGATTTCCACATGAATATTCACGACCACCCATTTCGGCTCACATGTAGGCCTACTTGGACATGTAATGTACTGTACATGTACCATAGAGCTCTATAGATTATATAGCTGTATTACATGTACATTATCGCATAGACACGTAATAATTAATTATAGGCCTATCATGACACTGTACATGTACTGTACTGTGTTGTACATGTAGGCCCTATTAGGTCTCTTGTCAAAAAGATAATCGGTTGAGTACCGGTTGAATTCATCCGACCGATAACATTTCCCCCGGTAGAAAGCCGATTGTACTGGACTCTGGGGTGAAAAATACACGATGGCTATCCGGTGGAAACGTCATCGGACGGGTCAAATTATCTGATACCCAACCGATGATCTTTTTGACAAGAGGCCTTATCATAACTACACGTTATTATCTTACCGCTGGTCATGCTCTAACTGCACTGTGCAAATTAAATCAATCAAATCATGTATGGGAAGAAATATGAAGCTATTATAGTAAAATGAATGGCAACTATAGGGCACATAGGGGAAAATGTACCGAACTCGCACGATGGCCCACACCTTGGCCAGTCCTGAGTATTGCATGCCCTGGGCACGAAGAATAGGCCTTTTACGAATCCACGTATCAGCCTAGGGCTCAGGCTTCGACTCCGTCTGACAAAACCTAGAAAATACACCTGTGGTTTGTCCTCTAAGTTGAAGAGCTTTGTTTGCTCGTCAAGCGCTGAGTATCTCCCAAGAAACTGGTGCCAAGCGCTTGTTTCTATAACAGATATCTGTGACATTGTTATCGTAAAAGAGATGTGACAGAAGCCTAGGCACGACCATGCAAGGCATAATGGGGGATGGGAGGGGCTATAGCGCCGCCAACGGCGGGGAAAACTTTATACCGTTGATTTTGTGCGATGTCTACTAATTTCAAGAAAGAATAGCCACATTCGACTATGGACTATGGCACATAATATTCGATGACCTTTATAATTTATGTGGGTATCAATTCATCTTAACGGATAATTAAGAGTTAAGGCTTTGCATGGTGGGTGAAACAATGTGGGAGGGTTTGCGGTGACACCATGTATAAGGTCTCTTAAAGAAGAGGTGTGGTTCTGAAAAGAACCTGAGTGGTAACTCGACGTTCCGACCAGTATGATCTGGCCGTCATCACTTCTTTAGGAGACCTTATACATGGTGTCACCGCAAACCCTTCTATATTGAATCTAAGCTGGTTCATATGTAATTCCACTCCTACCAATACAACATTGGTAAAGGTCAAAAGATTGCCACAGTTTGTGTTAAACCATTAAACATCCCCCAAAAAGCAATCCAGTGAAGGTTTGAGCTCAAATGGTGATCAGAGAAAGTAGAAAAAGTGTAAGAAATAGTTTATGACTTGCGAGTAATAAACTATTTGTCGATGATGAGTGAAGATTCCTAGGGAAGTACAGCATCCCAGACAGTAAGA
Source organism: Luidia sarsii (assembly GCA_949987565.1). Classification (NCBI taxonomy): domain Eukaryota; kingdom Metazoa; phylum Echinodermata; class Asteroidea; order Paxillosida; family Luidiidae; genus Luidia; species Luidia sarsii. The sequence continues at coordinate 3,895,786 of OX465121.1, forward strand.
TTTCAACATGAGGATTCTACCATGACCATCTATAAACTGGGTAAATTGGAAGGAAATCTGTGGACATCGATGTTTTCCGATTTTCACAATGTTGTATTTGGGCTTTAACTGCGTGGATTCTACTCGAGGTTTATACCGAAAGAGTGCATGGGAATGTTGAGTAGGCTCAATATTATTCAATCATTAATTGTGCAATTCCTATTCTTAAAGCAATTGCTATGAGAACTGTATGAGAACATACTTAATCAAGATAACACACAGGAAACAAAATCTGAGAATATGCGACGGTTTCCATAACAATTAATTTCTTTTTATTCAACACACTCCATGCAAACATTCGTTTCAAACAAAACACCTCTTTTTATGAGAAATGGGGCGGGTGCAAAATATGCCAATAGGAGGCGCCCTTCTGTGTGGCTGGGTACGAAGGGTCATCTGTGAAAGTCTCAACTTATATCGTCACCTTTCTTCCTTCAAACGCGTCTTTTTCTGGAACGTGGAACAGCACTGTTCAACAGCAATGAGTAAAAGTTGGCATTTGAATGTAAATTAAAAACCCAAATAATACTAAATCCTTGGAAGATTTACGCAGAGTAGAATCACAGTGTCCATTCACCTTGCATTCAAGAAATGTGTAATACTAACAATGAATCTAACGATGATTGTAGTTAGTGATGTGAATGTGAGGAGTGGAGTCATTTAAACGGTCGCACAAGTTCATAATTATATTGCGTGGTTGTATTAAATTGATGACATTTTTTTTGGCCAAATTGTCAATGCTTAGTAACCTCGGTCAGTGAGACTTTCAAGATGTTGACAGTAATAACGTTTGCCTGGTTGGAATACTGAGAATTTCCTTGTGCTAAAATCTGTCATTACAGACACCGTATAGATGGTTTCAAAATGTCTTTCGAAATGACCTTGTTGTGAAAGCCTTTCCTTACAGAGGCGTATGCACTGCAACCAAGGGACCTAGGCCCCCAATAGGATCAATGGTATCGTGGACATTTTTGGGGGACGTTGATGGTAACATCATTATACTCATTTGAAAACACATGTTACAGTGCTGCTTTTAAATGGAGCGTTACTCTCATTTGTAAACCCCCCCCCCACACACACAACAACAAAATCTGCTCCAAAGGTCACTGAACTTCTAATCGTCCAAATAGAATTACACCTTGTCCTTCCTCATTTCTACTGACTTTGTCTTCTTCCCTAAACTTAGCACAATATAAAGAAGGCTGCTTCACTATGTGTTCGTTCTAATTACCAGAGGTCTTTTTGTGGAAAAACAGTGAGTCTGTTCAACACTTATTTTGGGGTGTTTTTAAAACTCTCCCTTGAAGGGTGAGTTTACTTCCAAGTTGAGATAAACACCGGGTTCTCATTTTCCAGTTTGATGCCTTTCGGTTGCAGAGCTGCATGTCTAGATCAGACCAGCGTTCTCGGCATTTGAAGACGAGCAGTGGTCCACAGAGTGCCAAAGGAACCCACAGTAAGGGGTAGCGACCACATCCTTACACAAGCATGCAGGTTACACTTATACCTCCAACAGGTGACTGTTTAGTATCAATCAGGAAATGAGAATATGGCATTCTGGTGAAAATACTCCGCACAATCCAATTGGCCTTTTAGAGCCGACTTCAAACAAAAAAATACACACACTCAGAATCATGACAATCTGCAAATGCAAATTATGCAACTGAGTCCATTTTCTCCTTTTCAATGTCGGAGGAAACCAAACTCAAAGGAAACGAGGAGAGAAAGGGTAGAGCAAGGTATCTAGGGAGGACGCGTTGGCTAATCGCTATCACTGCCACTTTGCGATCCGTCAATTTCTCGCTTGCGCTTCTTGAGCCTGCTGATGGCCTCTGCATGGCGGGAGATCTCACGTTCGTGCGCCTCGATCTCATCATCGTGGTGCTTCTTCAAGGACTTGAGCTGTTCCGCTTGCTATGTGAGTGAGTGAGAGAGAGAGAGGCAGAGAGAGAGAGAGAGAAAGAAAGAGAGAGAGAGTGAGATAGAGGGGGGGGGAGAGGTGGAGAGAGGGAGAGAGAAAGAGAGAAAGAGAGAGAGAGAGTGAGATAGAGGGGGGGAGAGGTGGAGAGAGAAGGGGAAGAAAAAGAATGAGAGAAAGAGAGAGGGAGAGAGAGAGGACAGAGGGAGAGAAGGAGAGAGTGATATAGAGGGAGGAAGAGAGAGGGGGAGGGGGAGGGGAGGGGAGGGGGATAGGGAGAGAGAGGGAGGCGGAGAGAGAGAGAGAGAAAGAGAGAGGACAGAGGGAGAGAAGGAGAGTGATATAGAGGGAGGAAGAGAGAGGGTGAGGGGGAGGGGAGGGGAGGGGAGGGGAGGGGGATAGGGAGAGAGAGGTGTGAGAGAGAGAGGGGGCGAGAGAGAGAGGGGCGAGAGAGAGGGAGACAGAGAGGGACAGAGGGGGAGAGGGGGAGAGAGAGAGAAAGAGAGAAAGAGAGAAAGAGAGAGGGGAGAGGGAGAGAGAAAGAGAGAGGGGAGAGGGAGAGAGAAAGAGAGAGAAAAAGAGAGAGAGAGGGGAGAGGGAGAGAGAGGGGGGAGAGGGAGAGAGAAAGGGAGAGAAAGAGAGAGGGGGAGAGGGAGAGAGTGAGAGAGAGAAAGAGGGGGAGAGGGAGAGAGAGGGAGAGAGAGAAAGAGAGAGAGGGGGAGAGGTAGAGAGATAGGAGGGGGAGGGGAGGGGGAGGGAAAGAGGGAGAGAGGGAGTTAGAGAGAAAGAGAGAGGGGGAGAGGAAGAGAGAGGTAAGGAGAGAAAGAGACAGAGAAAGAAAGAGAAAAAGAGGGAGAAAGAAGCACTGCATGGTTGCTTAGCTGTCTTGGTTCATTGATCTACTGGAATTTGGGGGCAAAGAAATTTAAGCACCATCGATATTGTGATTTTCAAATATCGATATTATCGATGTATCAATTTTTTCACGCGTACAAATTAGATTACGAAATAATAACTCAAAGTGCTACTTTCAAAGGGGGGTGCAAAAGTCAACAATATTTCAAGAATAGGGAGACTCTTCTGTTTTAAAAACAAATCAACATGTTTATTTTTTTTATACACATGAAAGTGTTGATGTTCACCATAACAAGCTCATTATTTTGCGTTCCTTTCTTGCTGGGGGACATTTGTAGAAGTTTGTGAACCCCAAACACGACGGGTGTGTCAGTGGTGGGGTCACCGACCCTTAACTTTGCAAGAGGAACTAAGTGCGTTAGACCACAAGGTTGGTTCTTGACCCAATTGAATGCAGTCGACATTGCAGTCAGGGTTATCAATGTGAAAATAAAAAACATTATTTATTTCATCACGTATATCCTGGATTCTAACGACATCAGAACGTTAAAACGACACTTAAGGTATTACCGATCATATCACCGATATCGTTCCTCAATATCGCCCATTTCGATATTTTCAATAATTTTGATATAACATCAAAAATTTTGATATTTTCGATATATCAAAAATTTCGATATTTTCGATATATCGAAAATTTCAATATTTTCGATATATCGAAATGAATAAAAAATAGATAGCGGCGATATCGATATCAAAATGATATCGATATATCGACGGTGCTGAGTGAAATTCCACTTTAGGGTCAATAAACTGAGCTTGATCGGCCAGTCCACAACAACAACAAAAACCTGGAAAAATGATTGCGGGACCTCGCTTACCATCTGTCGGAAGTATTGGTCTTCGTGAGCCGCCTCCATCTTGCCAAAGGCTCCACCGGCGTCCCGGATAGATCCCCCAGTTCCTCCACCCTGGACCAAACAAAAAGAGGACAAAACTAGATCGCATGCATCGTTCTCAAACTGATCACTAAAGCTTCTGCCTTTGAGAAAGGCCCTGTTCGTATCAGAACATCAGGTTTTCTGAAATTTGGGAGGCCACCATCTAATCATGAGGGCTGTATAGCTCAGATGGGAAGACCGCTGGTATGCAAAACCAGAGGTCTCTGGTTCAAATCCTGGGCCAGTTAAAGATTTTCTGAAATTTGGGAGGCCACCATCTAATCATGAGGGCTGTATAGCTCAGATGGGAAGACCGCTGGTATGCAAATCCAGCGGTCTCTGGTTCAAATCCCTGGCCAGTTAAAGATTTTCTGAAATTTGGGAGGCCACCATCTAATCATGAGGGCTGTATAGCTCAGATGGGAAGACCGCTGGTATGCAAATCCAGTGGTCTCTGGTTCAAATCCCTGGCCAGTTAAAGATTTTCTGAAATTTGGGAGGCCACCATCTAATCATGAGGGCTGTATAGCTCAGATGGGAAGACCGCTGGTATGCAAATCCAGCGGTCTCTGGTTCAAATCCCTGGCCAGTTAAAGATTTTCTGAAATTTGGGAGGCCACCATCTAATCATGAGGGCTGTATAGCTCAGATGGGAAGACCGCTGGTATGCAAATCCAGCGGTCTCTGGTTCAAATCCCTGGCCAGTTAAAGATTTTCTGAAATTTGGGAGGCCACCATCTAATCATGAGGGCTGTATAGCTCAGATGGGAAGACCGCTGGTATGCAAATCCAGCGGTCTCTGGTTCAAATCCCTGGCCAGTTAAAGATTTTCTGAAATTTGGGAGGCCACCATCTAATCATGAGGGCTGTATAGCTCAGATGGGAAGACCGCTGGTATGCAAATCCAGCGGTCTCTGGTTCAAATCCCTGGCCAGTTAAAGATTTTCTGAAATTTGGGAGGCCACCATCTAATCATGAGGGCTGTATAGCTCAGATGGGAAGACCGCTGGTATGCAAATCCAGTGGTCTCTGGTTCAAATCCCTGGCCAGTTAAAGATTTTCTGAAATTTGGGAGGCCACCATCTAATCATGAGGGCTGTATAGCTCAGATGGGAAGACCGCTGGTATGCAAATCCAGTGGTCTCTGGTTCAAATCCCTGGCCAGTTAAAGATTTTCTGAAATTTGGGAGGCCACCATCTAATCATCACGCCCGCCGCTCGCCCCCCGAGTCATGAGTCAGGCCTGCCCCCAAAACCAGGCCCTCACCTCGCCCGTACTCTCTCTGCCCCTGGGCGCAAAGTGCCATCACACAGTGGCTCCATGGGCTCCTGACCTCGGCTTCGCCCTCTGGCCTCGTTCCGCAACCCAGGCCCGCCCCAACAGAGACTGCGACTTTCACTGGTCACGCAAGATTTCTCTGTCATTGTCTGCTTGGCTTTTTGTGACCAGTGGGTAAAATGTCATTCTCATTGAAGACAAGACTGCAAAACTTGCCATGCGCTGCACACCTACATGGACTGAGGCTAAATTCAGACAGACAGTTGGTTCTGTACTTCTGCTTGTTCAGTATTCTTCTTTGGATTTAGGAACCGCAACAGCGACAACAGCTACAGTGATAGCAGCAATCAGCAGCAGCAAGAACAGCAGCAGTAATGACTGCAGCAGCAGCAGCACTGATTGCAGCAGTGGTAGCAATGATCGCAATAACGACACCAGCAACAGCAGAAATAGCACCAACAAAGGCAGTATAAGCAGCAGCAAAAGTACAGTGGAACGCATAGAGCCTAGAGTGCTAAACTACTGTAGAGTGCGCACTCCCCTATCAATGTGCACTAAGAAATGTGTGCCGACATGGACGTGCATCCGCCATTACCAAAGAGGGCAACTTCAGCTCGAAGTGCCCGGATGTCAGTAGCAATCGCGCGTAATAATGAATGGGGAAAGGTATAGCCGAAAGGTTGTGAATGCGGAAACTAAAATGTTATAGAAATGGTTTTTAGTAATGAAAGGAAAGACCATCAATACCTCAAGGGATTGGCGAATTTTAATGTCCTAATTTCTTTTGTAAAAATTGGGATTAGTTTGGCCCATAGAGATCCATGCATTTGCACCTATTTGGTAATGGCGTCGCAGTCCCCTTGTCGGCACGCGTCACATAGAGCTCTATGGTAGAATGTTGCTAATCGTTATAACGAACATTGATATACCGAACATTCGGCTATAATGAACATACAGTGTACCCTTTAGCTCCCGACTTTTGTGTACAAATTATGTGGCCGCAACTGCTATAACGAACGACCGCTATACCGAACAATTTTCATGGATCTCAGAATGTTTGTTATAGCGACGTTCAACTGTCTGACTGTAGCACCAATGACAGTGCAATGGCTGCAGCAGCAACAGCAACATCAGCAGCAATGGCTGCAGTAACCACAGCGAGGATTACACAAATGACAGCAGCAAGGTTAGCAACTTAGCAGCAACGGGCGTAGCAATGACAGCAACAGCAACAACAGCAGCAATCCTACGGAAACAACAGCAGCTATCCTACGAAAACAACAGCAGCAATCCTACAGAAACAACAGAAGCAATCCTACGGAAACAGCAGCAATCCTACGGAAACAATCCTACGGAAACAACAGCAGCAAACCTACGGAAACAACAGCAGCAATCCTACGGAAAAAACAGCAGCAATCCTACGGAAACAACAGCAGCAATCCTACGGAAACAACAGCAGCAATCCTAGTGAAACAACAGCAGTAATCCTACGGAAACAACAGCAGCAATCCTACGGAAACAACAGCAGCAATCCTACGGAAACAACAGCAGCAATCCTAGTGAAACAACAGCAGCAATCCTACGGAAACAACAGCAGCAATCCTACGGAAACAACAGCAGCAATCCTACGGAAACAACAGCAGCAATCCTACGGAAACAACAGCAGCAATCCTACGGAAACAACAGCAGCAATCATACGGAAACAACAGCAGCAATCCTACGCAAACAACAGCAGCAATCCTACGCAAACAAAAGCAGCAATCGTACGCAAACAACAGCGGCAATCCTACGGAAACAACAGCAGCAATCTGCTTGAACTTAGGAACAATCTAACAGTGGCTTACCCTGCCTGCACCGGATCCCATGGTCCCTTGGTCTGACCCATAGCCTCGCTGCACTTGGCTGTAAACAAAAGAAAAAAAACACACACAATGTGTATCGTTGCACGTTCATGAATTGTAACAATCGTGGGCTCAACGGTTGCAGACCCACTGCGCACACGGAACTGTCAGAATGGTATTTTTAGAAGAAAGAAAAGATGGCCGCCTTGTTTTGGCTGTCGCACGGGAGAAAGACCTTCTCGATCAACTGAGGGTATTTTTTCCCTTTTTCCAAGACGTGAGTAAAGCAAATGACCAGTACTATTAGAATCCTTGATTCTCACTGAATCCAAAAATGGGCACGTAGGACGGTGATACGTGTGTCTTCGGCGGTAAATCTGGGGGTTTGTGTCGGGTAGTTTTTTCGGATGAAATGTTTTTTGGCGGTTTGTACAGATAATCAGCTTTAGGACACTGATCGGCTTGGACCCTACAGTCGCCCAAAATTTAAAAATTCGATAAAAAAAAGGGTGACTTGTCGGGTCCAAGTTACTCGGACTAGGTCGGGGGTAGTCATGCCATCTCATCATGGAGTCGAACACATCGTTGTTCCCACATGTTTCCTTACTGAGAAACTTGGAGCCTACTATCGCCCGACCTCCTCAAACGAAAAAATTAAAAGGCCGATTGAGACTGGGACCAAGTTACTCGGACTGGACTGATTAGTGTCTGTAATCATTCAATTTCAAACACCTTCAAACTTTCCTATTTGTACTAAAAGAGACAGGCATAATGTTAGTTGTTCCGAGACGGATAAGGATTTTTTTTTTTTTTTAATTAAATTTAAATAAAAATCGAAACAAAAAGTACGGTACCCGGTAGGACCGGCCATATCGCAACTGGTTCAGGCAAAAATCGCACGCTAAAGCCTACACTACGGCTACAGCGATGCACGCCCAGAGATTGGACGGCCGACTTCACACAGTTTATTACAGCTTCCAGTCGAAATGTGCATCTCTGACGTACGTTCGTGGAAACAGATACAACAGAAGGGCATTAGGACACTGGTTCGTCTATCTTAGCTTACCAGACTGCGGCGAGGGGGCGAAAAAGACGAACTGCTGAGAGTCTTACAAGCGCCATGTTGATTTCTGAGAATTTTGACCTCTGAATGTACGACTGTGACCTTCAACGTGACCCCATACCGCCTACGTCACGGCAATAGGCTGCTCCATTTTTATTAGAAAAAAAACACAGCTGCAACTATTCGGGGAATCGAATGAGCATAAATATCTGTCATATTTGTTCTAGAGTCTTTCATTATTTTCTTTCATTTTCTTTAATCTTTCATTCTAATCAGTTTGTAAGTTTACCGAATCGGGATTTCTCTTCTTCCATCAGGTCGGTAGACCAGCAAATGACGTCTATAGAGGGCGCTGTGTTCGGTAAACATCACAGTGCTAATATCGTTGCTATTTTTTCATAGAGCTATACGGTGAACCAAAATATTTCAGCTCTGTGCCGGTGAACGACTGATTTTTGATGGACCACAGCCTGAGGAGCACAAAATACTGCACTTCACAGTCAGTTAGGCTATTTCTTGCCGTTTCCTGGAGTCTGAGTTTTGGTGACGGAAATGGAAGCTGGAGCATGAATCTTAAAGCGTCTCTGCAATAAAATTAATATCAAAATAATTCAAGCTCATTTTTTCAGTGCTGTTATCTAGGGATCAAACATTTTTGGCAAGCTCCTTTTTTCTTGGTGGACTCAGAAAGTGGTCATCTTTATTTACCTTTGAAAATATCCTTCAATTCACTTAAATAATTATCATTATGGCAAACATTTTGGTTGTAGATCAACAGGTTTAGGGAAAGGTCTTCCGGAAAATTGTGTAGCCAATCAATTATTGGGTTGCTGTTGAATGATCCTGTGATGACATCACAAGTTTGCTGATGAATATTGAAATTTTCATTAGCATAAAAACGTAAATCTTGCAAATACACCAGTCCTCGAGAATTAGTGTTAAAAGCAGTTTGATTGCTATAATTATAGGAACAGTGCAAACAGTTTTGTATTGTACAGACTCAGGAAGATGCTTTCCATTTTGCGGAATTTCTTTTCTATTTTCGTTTTACTTTGTATAATTTTGTATATCACCATTAAAGCTAAAGAAAATCCCCTAATACGTGATGCATTGTTTGCTCAAAACCAATTTATTGCCCTATTTTGGCCACATCCCTTTACTTCTGTTGTAAAAAAATAGTGCGACATTTCAGATCCCGAATCTTGCAATACCGACAACACCTGTAGCATTGAGGCTGCAGCCTGCATCATCATTGTTTCTGCAACACATCAGTTGATGCGCATTCAAGACAACATGATTTTATGTTATGCTAATAATTATAACATAGCCTAAAGGCGATTCTTGCTGCACGCTTTTTCGATAACAAGCGACCACTTGAGAGGAACAAGTCGTTTGATAGAATAAACCAATTTTTACCATCACCACCAGTTATTGATTCGAATAACGGGATTCTCTCATAAGAAAAAAAATCATGAAATTGGGCGGGAAAGAATCCTCCACACTTCAACGGTCACGACCACAACTTTTAGTGGGAAGGTTTCTCCACGTTTCACCGCTCCTCCAAGCCCTACAAAACCCCTGATGATAGTTGGAATCCAACAGTCTCCTGACGACGAGCAACGGCTCTTTTCAGAGCCACACTCAGTCTCAAAAGAGATGATACACATGGTTTCACCGCAAACCAATTAATAATAATCATGAAATAACTTCACTGAAATCTAAAATTTTATTATTTTTTCATTTCAGTTTTATTTCACTTAATTCCAATTTTATTTTGTGTTGATTTTAGTTTTGCTTATCTATTTTATCTCATTCTATTTCATCTGCAGTAGTTTATAATTATTTTACCCGATTTTTTATCATAATATTAATTGTCCAAGCGGCCCACAGAGACGCATTTGATTTCTCGCCAAATCTTGCCTCGAGGCGGGCTCTTCGCCAAATGAAGCGAAAGGAGGCTAAATCCTTTCAAGGAAAAACTCATTTGCGATAATGCCTCCCCCTAAACCTCCCACTGCCCCGTGCAGACTATGGTACTACTGATAGCCCGGGAGCTTGATCAATCTACGCTAATCCGAGGCTGTAAACAGCGCCCTCTGGCAAGTCTCCCGCCCCCCCCCCCTCCTCTTGGGCCACTCCCCCACCCCCACCCATCTCCTCAATCAAAATAATTGCCTACGTGCTTTCAATATATTATATATATTTGTTTCCCCTTTTCTCGGTATACTCGTCGTGCATGGGGAATAAATTTCGTGATTGGGACTGGATGCGTGTCTAATCTGGGCTGTCCGTGGGATTTTCTCTTGCTAGAGTATCAGCCGAGTGGTCGGGAATGTTGAGAGGCGGCGGGTTCGTTGCAGCGAGCCAGCTTCGGCTATTCAAGGGCTCTGGTCTCGTCCTCTTGAGACGGAGTGTAGAGACTCTGATTATATTATTGTTATCTGTTTATTTGCTTTCCCTTGTTCGAGGCTATACCGGAGTCTGGAGCAGGGATCGGACGGAGGGGAGAACAGCCGAGGTTTCGTGCTTCACCTCGCCGCCGAGAGATTGGAGCGTGCGCCGAACAAGACAGAGACACGGTGGAGAATGTTGAGGGGGAACGCTTATCTCAACGTCAGGAGGTATTTTATCTATGTAGTTAAAGTTGAATTTTTCCTATCCTTTACATTAATAATAGCACACAGTGCAGGATCGCGTTTGAATGACTGAAAGACCGATACCATTTTTTTTTTAAATTTTCACCCTTCAATTTTTTTTATTAAAGAGAGCACCTTTCTTACGAATGGCAATAAGCGGAAATTGAATGTAAGCAACAATTCATAATAATAATTATCAAGGTAAAGAATGTTCCATGTAATTATCATGAGGCCTTATAATAGCGCAGTGGGATATGCCTCATTAAAGAAGCACTTTTTTTTTTACAAGGTCACGGCATGATGAGGTAGGGTGGCCAGTTCCTTTCCTTGCCGCCTTTGGCAATCTTCCCCAGCTCTGCAGAGAGACAGGCACCCATTCGCTGCTGGGTGGAGAGCGGAGAGAGGGGAGCGAAGTAGTGCTAACAGCAACCCGGGGTACATTGTTTTTTGTTTGCTTTGTAAATCGGAAAATTTGGGACTTGATAATGTTGTCATATGTGACCCGGCACAGCATAATGAGAAATAACCCCACTTTTGAGATTTTCAGATTTTCTAATGATGTGAAAGAGTATACCATTAGCTTTCAAATGATATCAAAATACAATATCCTCTAATACTTAAAATTTCCGAAAAAACATAAAAAAGAAAATTGATTTGTTATCGAATTGAGAAGATACTTTAACTTCAGGCGTTGTTTACTCCAAAAGTGTTTTGGTGGGATATTCTTCATGTCGTTGTGCCGGGTCACATTATGTGACCCGGTACAGCGACATGACGAATATCCCACCAAAACACTTTTTGAGTAAACAACGCCTGAAGTCAAAGTATCTTCTCAATTCGATAACAATTTTTTTTGTTTTTGTATTTTCGGAAAGTTTATGTATTGGAGGATATTATGTTGAAAGGATTTTTCCGATATCCGTCTCTAAATGTTGAAAAACAAGGATTTCGGGGTTAGTGTTTGCGTACTGTTTTCATGAAAATGTAAAGTTCCTGCCTTTTTGAATGGCCGCTTTCGAGGAGTTAGAATGGTGCTGCTAAAATTGTGTCTGGTACCAAATGAACGAGCGAAGTCCCCTTGTACTATTTACAACAAAGTTCACACGGAAATAAAGTTGATATCATTTGAAAGCTAATGGTATACTCTTGTACATCATTAGAAAATCTCAAAATCTCAAAAGTGGGGGTTATTCCTCATTATGCTGTGCCGGGTCACATAATTATTTGCTTCTAGAAGTGGAGGGATGCTTTCCACAATTCTGGCAGAAACGAGGCTTGAACGGGTACACGTGTTTTTTTTATAAGGGGTGGGGGCTCGGTGGATAATTAGCAGACAATGTAATCAGCTAAGAACACAATAGCAGGCAAGAATCTGACAGATGATGGTCCAGACTAGAATGTCCAGTACATCCGTATACGAACTGAGAGGTATGGGAGTTTTGCCTCAAGATTGAAGGAGTTTGTGTGAAATTCTGAGCTCCATTCAGTGAACTGCACCCGTCAACTGTCAAGCAGCAAGAGCGCCCTCTATTTTGTTAGCAAGCTATAATTATACCCCTGATCACAACTTTTCTTATACATACCTCCTCGACGCATACATCAAGGGGAAGCACTATCTGGGCTCCAGCCGGGTAGATCATGAATAATTCAACATTATGACGTATATGAACAACTTGAGAAGCAATATCTGGGCTCCAGCCGGGTAGATCATGAATAATTCAACATTATGACGTTATGATACTGCACAATGTACAGTGTACATGTACCTATTAAGATATTCACTTCACTTCTACGTCACTTTGTTGAATTATTCATGAGCTACCCGGCTGAAGCCCAGATAGTGCTTCCCTACATCAAGTCATGATGTCAAGTAGGCTGGTTCCCGTCCCCTACATTGTCTCCAGACGTCTCACGTCCTTCGGAGGACGTGAGACGTCTGGAGACCATGTAGGGGACGGGAACCAGCCTAGATGTCAAGTGGTACCCGCCGCTATACATAATTATTCGAATCCGCCACACGACCTCGACCAGCTCGGTGGACGTCTGCGCTAGAAAGCGGGAGTTGCGGGTTCGAATCCCGCCCGAGCTGCCTGAAATATTGTTTCATCGGGCACCGGGCAAAACACTGAGCACTCGGGGCTTTTCACGTTGAGCAGGGTAAACCCTCATTGCATTACATTCTCCTCGACCCAAACATCATGTTATAATCTATAACATACACCCACAGAATGCACAGCTTTGCTTTAGACCCCCCAAAAATCACAGATAAAATTGCATTACTTTTATGAGCTCAATATAGAAGCTTGTTTTCCCTTAGTGAGTGTAGTGACCAGAGCGATATTCATTGCGCCTATCCCCCCGTCTTAGTGCGAGGCTTCCTCGAGATTATCTGGATCATGGATGGACCGGCAACCAGTGTCGATGCACTGTGAGGCTGGTGGCGGCAACTCGGCACGCTGGTCGCCGGTCACTCAACCCGGCCGCGAGGTACGGGGGCTCTCCGATAGTTCGGGCTCTCCCGTGCTATAGCTCCGTAGTAAGGCAGTCGGCGTTTGGACTCATTGCCCCGAAAGGTGTTGATGAGGCGTGGGTGCTTAGTGGGCGGAACGCGTGACTGATGAGTCACAGATATTATACAGCAATTCCCTTCATCGGATAATTATAGTACTCCACTATCTACGTGTGTGTGTCTCAATCTGTACCTCCCTCTGGCTCTAAGTCGCCTTCTTTCACTGTTTGTCTGTTTTGTCTGTCTGTCTACCTTCCTGCCTGCCTGTCTGCATGTCTGTCGCTTTTTCGTCTCTCCCTCCCGTTCTCTTCCTCTGTATTAAGTTATCAACACTCCTTATCATCCTCTTTATTATCCTCTCTGTCGCCTGTCTGTCTGTATGTCAGTTTGTCAGTCTACCTTACTGCCTGCCTTCATGACTGTCTGTCTCTATCGTTTTCGTCTCTCTCTCCCTCTCTCTTCCTCTCTTTATCAACACTCCATGTTGAGAACTTGATCATCCTCCCAGTCGCCTTAAATTTCTCTGTCTGTCTGTCAGTCTACCTTGTCTTTGTCTCGGTCTTAGTGTATATCTTGTACCTGTCTCTCCACTCCCCCTCTCTCTCTGCCTGTATCTCTCTCCCCTCTCTCTATCTCTATCTCTCTCCCTCTCTCTTCTATCTTTATCTCTCTCCCCTCTCTCTATCTCTATCTCTCTCCCTCTCTCTTCTATCTTTATCTCTCTCCCCTCTCTCTATCTCTATCTCTCTTCCTCTCTCGCTCTCTATCCCTTTCTCTCTCTCCCTCTCTCTCTTCCTCTCTCTCTATATCTCTCTCTCACTCTCTCTCTCTCTATCCCTTTCTCTCTCCCTCTCTCTCTCCCTCTCTTCCCCCTCTCTTTCTCTCCCTCTCTCTCTCTCTTCCCCTCTCTCTCCCCCCCTCTCTCTCTCGCTCTCTCTCTCTTCCCCTCTCTCTCCCTCTCTCTCTCTCTCTCTCTCTCTATCTCTCTCTCTCTATCTCTCTCTCTATCCCTTTCTCTCTCTCTCCCTCTCTTCCTTCCTCTCCCCCCCCCCTCTCCCTCTCTCTCCCTCCCTCTCTCTCTCCCTCCCCCCTCTCTCTCTCTCTCTCTCTCGCTCTCTCTCTCTTCCCCTCTCTCTCTCTATCTCTCTCTCTATCCCTTTCTCTCTCAACCACTGAATTCATCATCCACAATCCACAAACCGATCTCTTCCAAAACATAACAACCACAAAATGTAGTGGCTGTATTATACGTCCGCATGATGCAATTTCAAAGTTCAGATGAAGCTGGAAAATCCATGCACGGGTATAATATATATTTTTTCTTCTGGTCTGAAACGTTCTGTCTCAGTACAGCTTTACGAAGCAAGCAGCCCAGATTCTGCCACGCCACCCGTATAATATAACGCTACAGTTCGCGAGACCATCGGGAACATGCATAATGCTCGTAGTCGTAGTCGAGACAACAAAATGGGAGAGGGAACCAAGGCGAACTCAGCCACTCGAGATATCCAATGATCGATGCCAGGATTTTCGCCAGCGCCATTCCTTCCCCGCCGTATACAGAACCGACGCTCGACTAAAAATGAAAAGCTTTTTGCGCTCGGCAGCCAAACATGAAGAAAAAGCAAAAATATAAACTGCCACTGATTTGATCAAGAGCTCTGATTTAATTTCGGCCCCGGGGAAGGCAGGAAGCATCCGGGGAAGATGGCAGTTGAACCTGGACCGGGTGGGTGGGGGGGGGGTGAGACGGGTTTGAGTGTTCAGGTCACACACAGAGGATTGGGTGTTTTTTCTCCCCCCCCCGGTGAAATATAACGGTGTTTTCTCAGCACTTTTAGGGGGAGGTAACGGCAATACTCACGGGGTACCAAAGCGGTGCTGCTCCGGTCGTTTTGAGGGCGAGTCTGGCGAGAGGTGCCAGAGAGGACGTTGCCACTCTTCTTTGCAGTGAAAGGCGAGTCAGATGGGGGGGGGGGGGGGGTTGGGAGTGAGCCAGATGCAAATATGGTAAGCTTCGAGGGCGGGTTATCTATAATGGAGGAAGGATGGGGGGGGGGGAGACACGGATAGAGGCGGAGAGGCGACCCCCAACATCACCATTGAAATGACGCTCCGCAACCTCAGGCGCATCGCGTAAACCCTTATAGTCACACTATCGTAACAGGCTGGGCCATCCGGTTTGTCGTCAGAGTAACAATTCCTTGCGCGTTCCCAGATGCTCGAAGTGCAGCCTGAATATTCAGACCGACTTGCAACAGCCTTATCTAAACACGCCTAATGCGTTCCAACTATACGTCCGAGCTGCATTAAGGAGCTGATACGCGATGCGTCGGGAATGAGCGAGACGGGTTGGAGGCGGGCTCAAGGAAAATTCTAAGCAATCGAAGGGAATTTTTTTTTTTTAGAAACTCTGCACTCCGCTCAGTTTTGCTGGCTTACTGCATAGTCCGAATAAGTGTGACGAGGTCAATGTGCATTATTTTAGCGAGCGTTTCGTGTACACACGAATGCACAACACCTATATCTCTGTGTTTATCGCTAGGATTTCGCATCGATGCAAAATTTTGGAGGAGGTCTCGATCCCTGTCAAGATTCGCAAGGGACCCTTGCGGTCTGGTGACAGAGATACACTTTTACACGACAAGGTATCCGTGTGTTCTTGACATCGATGCGATTCCTTCGCAAGGGACCCCTGTTTACAGCTCTCGTGTAAAATGGGCTTTTAGACGTAGGCGCGAATCTAGTGCCTTGTGGAGACCTATATATATTAGACAATAGGTTGAATAGGTCTCCACAGGGAAATTGTGAAGGTGTAATACGTGGTAGGTATCCACAAGGTTTTCACGAAACTGGTGTTTGGAAATAGCTCCAAAAAACGAGAAACTTGTGATGGGTTCTACCGTAGCAAATTGAAGTGTTTTATAATTAATAAGGGACATAAGGTCCAAAAAAATTCTACCCAGGAACGGGAATGTGGTTGAAATGGGAGCATTTTTTAAAACATCGTTTCTCACTCTGTTGTGTAGTGCACAAGACCAAAGCCATGTCTCCACATCGATACAGATGTCGAGTGTGGGTGCACGCCGACCCGAGACGGAAAAAAAAGAGGAAGAAATGTCCGTTTTCCACGACGACGCTCCTGGGCTTGACGATTCTGTTGATCTTGGCGGGGGGGGGTGCATTTCTCTCATCCAGACTTAAAGGCTCAATACAACATTGGGAAGATCGAAAAACATCAATGTCCACAGATTTCCTTCTAATTTACACAGTTTGTAGATGGTCATGATAGAATCCTCATGTTGAAATCTGGGAAGCTGTTCTTCTCGAGAAATCCTCACTCAAACGTCGACAAATATTTCTTACACTACAGGACGGTGCGAAAACCGTGGCGGTTGTTTTGCCTTACTCGTCTATACTTTCTCAGCTCAGATGACTATTTGTGACCCGGCACATCATAATAAAGAATAACCCTCACTTTTG
Organism: Luidia sarsii; assembly: GCA_949987565.1. Lineage (NCBI taxonomy): Eukaryota > Metazoa > Echinodermata > Asteroidea > Paxillosida > Luidiidae > Luidia > Luidia sarsii. The sequence continues at coordinate 3,912,350 of OX465121.1, forward strand.
AGATTTTGAGATCTTCTAATGATGTGAAAGAGTGTACCATTAGCTTTCAAATGATATCAATTCGTTTTCCAATACATTAACTTTCCGAAAATACAAACAAAAAAGACAATTAATTTGTAATCGAATTGAGAAGATACTTTGACTTTAGGCGTTGTTTGCTCGAAAAGTGTTTTGGTGGGATATTCGTCATGTCGCTGTGCCGGGTCACATTTGAGCTAAAACCTTCGCGGTATTGCTTTTTGGGGAATGTTTAATGGTTTAACACACAAATTCTGGCAGTCTTTTGACTTTTATCGATGTTGTCTAGTCTAAGTTGCATCGTGCATGCTGATTGGCAACGGCTCGAGACTGGCCGGCGGACGACGAGAGACGCGGACAGTGTTGACTCGCCGCCTCTACTAGACAAGTACTTCACACCCTTGTATGCCAGTAACCGAGGACTGCAGTGACGGCTGTACGCGGTTCGAGGTGCAGCGCTTTTACTCGAAGAACACCATTGCAGATACACCGGCGAAGTCAGATCGGTCGGCCCGCGGCGGATTGTATAATATAATATGCGCTTACGCGGTTAACGAAACGAAATAGCCGTGTGAGTTTGCTCAGAATTCAAGAGTGACACTGATCATGCACTGACATATGAACTCCAAGGGAGAATGCTTTTTTTTAACCCGGTGTAGCGGTCTGATCCGGGTCCCATGCTCAGATGAGACCGTTACCATATATGGATAAAAACGTCATGCGCAGTGCGCATGGTAGTTGTACATTTCGAAGGCCGTGCTGAGTCGATACGGCCATTGGCAATGCAGCGCTTTTAGACACGTTCGTTGACCCGTAGTTATTTACCAACAACGCTCAGTACGGAGTCTAGCACCTAGGCCTAGAACTTGCAGTTTTACATTGGGGAAGAAATGCTGCAGTTGTTCCCCGTAATAATTAAGGGTGTATCGATTGACTTCATACAATCAAAAGCAAACTGTGTTCGTTCGCGGAAAATCATAAACAACGTTCAATTGAAGGGTTCCCTTCACGTGCTTGGTTCACTGACTCATCTGAGCACGCTGAGCAGCTGAGAACGTTGCTGCAACGTGCTGAGTTGAGCCAGTGACGTCACGGCTCAACTCAGCACGGGAGCCCGTCTGAGATCGTTCCGCCGGGTATAAATGCTACAACTGTACATGTAGGCTTATTTGCGGAGCATTGTACACATACAGCGCGACTAGACTCCACCGGAGCCAGCCAGATCGTTCGACACCAGATGACCCTGTACTTATCGGTGAAGGCGCAGAAATAAAAAAAAAATAAAAAAAAAAATCCCGCCCGAGCTTGGGATGGGCGAACCCAACACGTCATCGCAAAGAAATGGTTCGCACTCGTGACACGCTGCGCTGCCGCGCCAGATGTTACGCACGCAGCAACAAGTGTACCCGACTCGTCCAGTCGTCACAGTTGTTTTTTTGTTACAGTGGGCCGCAGCAGTGGAGTAGCAGTACAGCTGCGCAGTACCCGTGGATCCAAAACACGTCAGATTTTGTGTGCAGATCAGCTCAGCTCCGCCCCGCACACTACACTGCGGGGAAAATAAAAGACAGCGCCGCTGGCACACGGTTGGAACGCTTTGTAGGGGATGGGACAGTGAGTGTTTGCGCAGCCGACGCTAACAACCGCAGTTGCACACGCGTGCTAACACTACTCAATCCTTCTAAACGGGTTCACTTGAGTGCACTCCCATTCACAGCAGGGCTCCGCTGCCGAGCGCGCTGTGCTGGCGTGTGTACACAATAAAATGTGTGCAACGGTATACGTGCGCCTCCAAACCCACACACTTTATTTTGGAGTTGCGCACAGTATAGTAAGCAGTGCTCGCTGACTATTTCCCACGTCTGTTTTGGAGCAGGACCGCTCTAGCCATGGATATCTTCAGTTGGCAGGACAGACGCTTCCAGTGTCACCTGTGACCTTGTTTTTTTTTTCTCTTCTCGTGTACGAAAGCACGCCCGTACACACACGCGGAAGGAGTCCACGTAAATATTTGTCCATCGGGGAGTGGAGTGCTTGTTGAGACGATCACTACTGGAAAATGCACAGGGTCTCTTCTAATGAGTGGCCCCTGTTTCGACCGCACGTTGCACCCCCGTTTTTCGAAGCGGACTTGAAGTTAGCTACGGACGAGGACAGCCTAGTTGCGGAGCGGAAGGAGGGAACATCCAGTGAGGCAGGGCTCGGTGAGTTCGGGGACCGTCCGAGGAGGGAAGTCAGTTTACTGCGTGGCTCGAGGGACGACGAGGTAGCCGGCGGATTGCAGTGCGGGCTCAATCACAACAGCCCCACTGCACTATTACTAGCGGGTGGGCCGCGGAATGCGGCTGGTGGCGGTGACTGCGACGCGCGGACGGCGGGGCTATCTCAGCAAATCACGGCCTGGCATGATCGGAACGCGGGGCCCGGGGGCCAGCGAGGGGGAACAGCGCCGGGGGGATCAGGGGCGGAGGGCAGGCCAGACGACGGCGCTCGCCCGTCCAGCGATCAGATGATACCCAGCCCCGCGTCGTCCGATACCGCCGGCTCGCAATCGGTTAATGCCTGTCCCTCATCGCCCCATTTGTCTCCGCTGATTGGACGTCAACGGAGCGGGGAGACGCCTGAAGCCGAGTCCGGCGGCGGCGGCGGCGGCGGGAACAACATGGATGCCACCGGGGCGCCCCGTGACGGCCGCCCCGGCAGCAGCAACAATAATGACGCCCGGGGGGAGTACGCGGCGGGGTCCCGGCCCAACGGACTGCTCGCCGCGGACGAGTACGACGAGGACGACTACGTGGACTCGGACCGGGACGAGGAGAGCCTGGTCGTCATGCACCGCAGGGCCCGCCGTCAGGAGCTGGAGATAACGGCGGCGTTCCACTCCTCCACCACCACCACCACCTCCTCCTCCTCCTACTCGGTGGACTGCATGGACTTCTCCATGTACGAGACCTACGACGACCTCTCCTCCCTGATCGGCGCCGACCTGTCCGGCCACGATGCCCTGTCCGGCACGCTCAGCTTCGAGGAGCTGAACGCCAACAACTCCAGCTCGGCGTCTAGCGCGAGCACGCTGGTGGGGCAGCTGACCGCGGCCGCGGCGGCTCTGGGCGGGCGACTGGCCAAGTCTACGGAGTCCCTCCCCTCTTCATCCGGCGCCCGCGCCGCCGAGCTGGAGGGGCGGGAAAGTTCGAACGACGACTCCTCGGCCGCCGAGCCGCTGCAGCGCTCGCGCAGCCTCGAGTGCCTGAGCTCGGGCTCCTCGCCGTTCGCGGCGCCCTACACCAGCGGCCGCGTCGACTGCGCGGACCCGGCACCGCAGCCGCCGACGACTGCGCTGCAGCGGTCCGCGGCATCCCCGGCCAATAATAATAATAATGCATGCAGCCGGGCCGCTAATCCGGTCGACTCGCTAGGCGCGTGCGCGGGGGCTCGTCTAATGGCCCCGGTCGGCGGGGGCGGCAGTCATTTCGAGCGGGGGGGCCGGGTCGAGTCCGGAGAGGCTCGGGTCAGAGCCGAGAGCTGGGGGGAGGCGTCGCGGACGACCGCCGCCGCATCATCAGCAGCCGAGCAGCGCTCATTCGCCGAGGAGGTGCGACTGTGCGCTTTGCCCGTCTACATCCCACCTGCCGTCGACAGGATGTACGCTCAGCACCAGCGAGTGCCCTCCCCGCTCATGGAGATGGACGAGGACGAGGACGAGGACGAGGCGGGGACCGGGGGAGGCGGGGGCGGAGGACGAGGAGGAGTAGGAGGAGGAGACAGTACCGCCAGGAGCAAGGAGATTCCGAGCCAGGGCGAAGACAAAGCAGCAGCACCGCCGAAGCCCAGACGCGGAGAGGAGCGCAGTACTCCGTGCGCCGACGCCTCCACCAATGAGATGATGAAGCCTGCATCCTCCTCCTCCTCCACTACCTCCTGCTCCTCCTCCTCCTCCACCGCCACCAGCACCGCCACTGCCTCTACCCCGTCATCGCCACCACCCGCGGAGAGCCCTGGCTCTGCCACCAGCCGCTCAGATGCCCAGCGAGCAGATGCCGTGATGCCAGGTGAGACTGTTGCCGGGGCTGGATCCAAGATGGCGGACGCCGGCACGGCGACGGTGCCGCAGATTGTCGAGACGCCGGCCGAGGACGACGACGCTACGTCGGCGGCGGAGGTTGCGAGCGGCAGGAGGATAGTCCGCCAGCTCCAGTCTCGCCTGCAGTCCGTGGAGCAGCTGGCCGAGGACCTGGCCGAGCAGAATGCCCGCCTCCAGACGGAGCTGGCCGAGATGCGGCTGGAGGTGGAGGAGTCGACGGACCGCTACCGCGAGGGCGGCGAGTCCGAGGAGTACCGCGAGCTCAAGCTGGAGCTGGACCGAGCCGTCCGCGACAGCCGCATCCTCCAGTACCGACTCCGCAAGGCCGAGCGGCGGAGCGACGAGACCGAGCGGGAGCGCCGCCAGCTGGAGGAGCGGCTCAAGGCCGTCGCGGCCGGGGTGCCTCTCCCCGGCCCCTCCGGCGGCGGCGGCTCGGCCCTCAGCTCGCCCGGCGACTCCTCGCCGGCCGCCGCCGACGAGGCCCGCCTGGGCGAGGTGGCCGCCCTGCAGCAGGAGCTGCGCACGGCCAAGGACGTGTCCGTCCGTCTCCACCAGGAGCTGGAGATGATCGAGGAGAAGCGAGCCAAGACGGAGGACGAGTGCCAGGCGCTCCGCCGCAAACTGGTGGACTCGGAAAATACTCGCAAGGAGATGAAGCGGGAACTGGAGAAAGCGAGGACCGAGGTAAGGGATCACTGACTCACCATAGAAGTATCGTTAGCCGACAAGTAGTATTCCTAGCCCAGAAGTTTACAAGTATCATACAACTACAAGTGGGCGTTGCCAACTGACAAGTGTAGATGTATACAAGTCATACATGTATACATGTGTCATACAAATATGAAAGTACCATACAGTATTCTACGTGTATAACTTAGTATCATACAAGTATACAAGTATCAGTATCATACAAGTAAGCAAGTATCGTACATGTGGACGTTGACAACTGACAAGTACTGAAGTAGATGTATACAAACATCACACAGGTCATACACAACTAACACAGGCCACACACAAGTCATACATGTACATAATACTACACATACAGTATACTATAGTTACTACGTGTACAAATTAGTATCATAAAAGTATCAATATCATAATTATACAAGTACCACACTATCATACATGTACCATACATATACCATACAAGTATGCAAATAATTATGTAAGTATGCAAGTGTGAAAGTATCTTACAAGTATACATGCTACAAGTATCACACTAGTATACCGGTATCATACATGTACCATACCAGTATGCAAGCATCATCCAAGTACACGTGTATTGTACCATACAGCCTGGTAATTTAGTGGTATACATAAGGTACATGTCACATTGTGTAGACGAATACACGATAGTATACCTGAAGAATACAAGTATACACACATTATAATGCCACATTGACGTCTTCACAATTCTTAGGAATAATCCTGGTTATTGATAATGCTTGATTTATTCCCTTGATCGCGTGGATTGATTAAAATGATTTTATGATAATCACTGTACATTGTAGGCTCCATGTACATAAATCAATGGTTTCGTCTTCGTTGATCAAGTACACGACTCAATGGTCATCACATGTATCTCAAATTCTCAATATGCTAATTACTTTTCCATGTATAATCGTTCTTATAAATGCATGCATTATTCCTGCATATCCATAGATATGCATTATTCCTGCATATCTAGGGATTGAATCAGAGGTCCCTGGTCTGGCGTCTTCCCCGATATGCCGGATACACATTGGAAGAATCATATCAGGCCTATCCCTATTTTCAATGCACCGCAATATTATCTCTTTTGCATCACACAGTACAGTATTTGTGTGTGCCCAGTAGAAGATAGCGTCGTGACTCTTTGACTACAAATGCGTGAACTATAGATGTAGCCACAGACCCGCTTAAGCAAGAAAACATGCTTAGCATGAAAATGCGTCCTTGTTTGATACAAGACTGCCAGTCATATTTCACTCGATGCTTTCTGCCCTCAAGTTGTATTCCAGCCATGGGTGCTTAGCATAAAATATCAGTGGAACTTTGGCCGGCAACAAGATTTTATTCGGCAAGGCTTTTCATGCAGGCCAGTGCAACCCCAAGCCCGAAAGACAAACAGCATTTCGCTGGACCATTGGTATTTATCCCCTTTTGTGATAATGTAAAATTTTTCTTCAAAGTGCCCTAAATCCTAAAATTTCATCCTCCATCTCATTGGCCCTTGTAACCCAGATCCTACATTTTCCTCAATTGACCAAAACTCCACATGCCCCCAATCCTACAGAATCCTCCTCCATCACATTGGGCCGTGTAGCCCAGATCCTACATTTTCCTACAGTGACAAAACTCCATATGCCCCAAATCCTGCAAATTCCTACAATGCATCAACTGCCACATGCCCCAAATCCTACGAATTCCTACAATTGGACAATAGGATTCTGTAGGATTTGGGAGGGTTAGGGTTATTAAGCCCATTTTGGTGCTTAAACAGCTGTATGAAATTTCCCCCTGCTCTCCTTGGATCGACTGTCATATTGCCCATTGTGTACATGGAGTTCAGTCAGGCGTGTCCAATGCGTGTCCAATGACCGGAGCGGCACGTGTTTCGCCAATCTTCGGAGTCAGACTGACAAGTGGCCCATTGCAAGTAACTAATGCATGAACATATTACTTCACTGGAATTTGATTCTTAATTTCACTGTAAATCCTCTCTCTTACTCTACCGTCATCAGTCACCCAGCGCGCGATATAGATAGTCTCCACCGATGTCTTATACTTTTATAGGAGCAAATTATCTTTTCTTGGCACCACATTCTACAGAAATCTGACAAATTACTTCTGAAAGCGCTTCAGCTCTCAATCCTATAGGATGTGCGGTTTTCCCTCAGGATAACGAATATCCTTGACCCATGACCCTCTTAACACGGCTTTGGGGTTTCGTCCAGACATGTGGTCCTTGGTAAGACCATGGAGGGCTTAGTCGAGGAGGGACTTAGGATGGCTTCCTTGTTCCTCCACCGAATTAGCCTGGATTTGAATCCAGCGTTCCGTTCCACCCCTGACCGCTATATTATTTGTTTTCCGTACCACATAATTATTCGCTATAGGCCCATGATTATGTTTGTGGACAAACAAAGAATGAAGAATTGAGTCTCAGGTCACTCAAATTGCTCACGTACGTTGTATTCGATGTGCAGAAAGCCTTATTGGCTGTGCAGAAAGCCTATCCCTAGCTTTAACTTCAATTGGTATAGCCCCCTCCCCTCCCCTTGCCCAACACCACGTAAATTGTTTGTGCACGAGAGAGGGAGAGAGAGAGAGAGAGAGAGAGGGAGAGAGAGAGAGAGAGAGGGAGAGAGAGAGAGAGAGGGGGAAGAGGGAGAGGGATAGAGATAGGGAGAGACCGAGAGAGAGACTGAGAAATAGAGAGAAAAACCGAGAGAGAGAGAGAGACAGACAGAGAGAAACTTTCAACGAGAAGATATGTCAAAAATCAAAATTCCAGCAACCAATGCCATAGGAGTTTTAATATTGAATTAGTCTCTGTCTTTTTGTCATGTTGTGGGTTCACATCAGCTTGCCCGCCTTGTCCATTTATAGTCAAGTGGATGCACAGATTTTTTTAAAGAGTCTTGTCTTTATTGTTCGTAGGAAACGAACGAAATCCGCGTCTCTCTATGTTGTTACTGTTATTTAGAGGGATAACGCGACATTGGTCGAGGTCAAAGAATAGCATCCATACGTTGTCTGATCCAACATATGCATTTAATAGCACACCTGGGAAATTTTCAGCTCAATCCGCCAACCGAGTCTCGGGAAAATAGTGAAAAACCGCTTCATTTGTGTCGCGAAAATGCAGCATTCAACGAACGAACTGTTCCGAACAAAACGTTTAGATCTCTATGAGACGTAAGCGATTTCTTTTACTCTTTTCTCCAAAAAATACAACAATTTCAGTGCGAGGTTTATAATATAACCATCTTCAGACTGTATAAGTTTCATGTAAATCTGTGAGCATTTCTGTTGTGCGATCTTACCAATGTTGTGTAGGGGCTTTAAACCAAGTTGTTCGTCTGCATACTGCATAGGCCTATTATTATTATTAAGACCCCGAGTATTGAACCAAGACGAGCGCTGCTCTGACTTGTCCGGGGCCAGACGAGATGGCATTGGTATCAATTACGCTAGCCGAGCAGACATTTTAAACATGACACGATTAATTGTCGGAACAGATGCGACATGGAACACCAACGCAGAGGCACGTAGCGGCCCGCATTGCGCCAACAAATAACAAATGCTTGCCCGGCGATTTCGTACGGAGCATGCACCAGCCACAACACAGCTATGCCTACCGATAACGGGAGTGAAAACATTAGCCCGATTGGAACTTTGAAGTCATTATTGTGGCTGAATGTGGACGAATTCCACGCCAGAACTCCCCTTCGTGGAGGCCGACTGCATGATAGAGCCACGTGCAAACTAAATGTCAACTGAATGTCATCTTGTGAAAACCTCTTTATCATATTGACCTGCACACACGGCCAAGCTACCGTATCTCGTTTTCTACGCAGATATTCAACACGGAAATTCAAAACGAATTGAGCACGCAGGAATGTATGCAATATGCCTTCACTGTGAGCACTATAACCCATATAGCATTGGATAATACAGTTGTTGAGAATCGCCCGCTCATTCGGCATCGATTTGTTGCCATGCCGCCATGTTGTTTTTAACCCCTCTCTTTGTACTGCGTGCACTACACGGTTCTGCGTGTGTGACACCGTTATACGTGATCGCACGTGCCCGCACTCTACGCGTATAATGCATAAACATGATTATGCGCGCGGAATCGGATGGCGTTTTTCAGCCAGCAATATTGTACGCGCATACGGCCTGTGCCCGCGGTCATTTATCGGTTCAGTTCAGCTCACCACAACTGTACCCTACACACACGCTGGACGGTACGCCAAGAACTCCCGAGCCTGAAATGCGCAAATTATCTGATGGAAGTCTATTTCCGTCCTATCAAAGCATAAGACACGTTAGAAATCAGTTGGAATTCGACGCCATTAAAGCATGCTCGTATTCCGTAACTGGAGTAGTAGTCTAAACCATGCATGTTCTTCAAGTGCGTGCATGATTTCTTTCAGAATCTATTTCGGGTATTCTTTTATCGGGGAGATCACTGTGGTCCTCTCAGGGGGTTCTAATTTGTAGGCAGCCATTGTCCTCTTGACCTTTTCGCGCCCCATACCTTGGCATTCCCTCCTGCTCCCCCGCTTTCATTCTATAGGCCTACACTCTTAAACAAGAAAAAATCCCCATCGCTCGAGTCTTCGATGGGAACCGTCGAACGAAATCACCAGGCAGTCCAGAGTAGCCCGATCAATTGACTGTGTTTTAATTACCAGTGCAAATTACTCATTAGCGAGTACGATACTCCCTATCACCATGAGGGATGCACCGGGCATAATTATTAATATATGCCCGTCCTATACTCCGCGGTAATCAATTAGCATGGTGAGCACTAATTCAGGTTTAAGAGAGAAAAGAAGAAAGACCCCTCCCTGACTCATCGGGAGATGTAGGCCTACGCCAGACCACCGCCTGTAGTACTACAGTATAGACCCATTCCTGCAATATAATATTCGCACGCTCGTCTATGCATCCACGATACACGACACGCGTATTGACGCGTAGGTTGCGTGTTGACCCGATATTTATATTCCGCACGTCGCTTGCGTTCGATAGAATTACCCCCAACCGCTCAAATGAGGTTCCTTTTTAATATGCTCGCGGCGTTCGAGCGGTATTCGATGGTCCTGCTAGCAACGAGCTCTTTGCCGGTAGCTGTATTCCTGACCCCCTTTTCTCTGACACCCTCTCCTTTTCCGACACCCCCTCAGGAATTGAAAAAAAAGGAAATTAGCATAATTTATTTGATAAGGGAACTGCCTTTTCTTGTTGCAGCATGAAGATTTGGAGGGTTGATTAAGTTACCGACCTCCGTCCACCCTGGTAACTTAAACAGCGGATTGTTTGCACACACCCTTCTCCACCTGAATAAAATTAGTATAAATTATGATCATGTAGTTTACTTAGACATTGCTGGAACTCAGAAAAAAAAATAATGAATGGAAGTTGAGGTTGTGAATCGTGATATCAAGTAACCTGCCTACCAAATGAAGTAAAGGGTATGACTCATACGTGGTGCGTAAACATTTGAGTTTATCTTCTGTACAGAAAGAAATTGCTCAACGAGGGTTATTCATTGATCTTTAGTTTTGGTACTGCCTATCATCCTTTGCTCCGTGCACCGTTTTATCTTGCGCACAGTGGAATTTCCGCCCGTCAAACAGAATAATAGGTGTTATCTTGACAGTGTCTGGCGGTCTACCGATTATAGAAGTGAATCGATATAATATTATAATAGTGATATCAAGCTAATTATACATGCAGGCATTGTGCATAGATCGAGTGTGATTTGCGGGCATTACGCATGTTGCTGTCTTCTCGTAACCTACTGTCAGTGGTGGTGTAGTGACCCTCTGTGTGCATTGAGAAGTTTGGAGCGGAGGACGTTCGGAATTTCCCCACAGGACGTGGGACTGGGTCTCTCTGAGAGACGGTGTACAATGGTCACAGCGCACATTCAATGGGGGGAGTAACCTATAAGTGTATGGCCACATTGTTCCATTCCATTTGCGCACGAACCAGCTCCGTACCCTCCCATGCGCCCCAAGGTCGCCGTTTTATTGGAGAAGGGTGCGCTGTAATGGTGTTGAATACTGCACTCCAGTATGGCTCCAAACGTGGAATGACCTGATTATGCATTCTGCTCCATGCTTTTCTTGGCAGTACCGCGAACAAAGAGCCTTGTACCGCACTGTGAGCTAACTTACATAATCATGCGCTAGGAAAAGTACTTGCAAACAATAATTTGAGGATTACAAGTTTCATTTACTAGTTAATTTCAGATCCACGTCAATAAATGCCGTTGGTTGTACCAACCATTATGATAATATAACACACGAGAATGATCGTTTGGAAGATTATTGGTCGCTGCATCGTTTCTGGACGCACAGTTGATGATACAGCCCCGCGAGTATGTGTTTGTAGATAGTCTTAACCAAACGCTAATCCCGCCTCGCTATTGCGCGCATAAGAGAAAAAAATTGTCTGGGCGATAGGATGAATAATGTGCCTTGCGTGTCTGTTGTGCAGCCGGTCTTTGTTAGGCAGCTGAAATGGGGGGGGGGGGGGACTGTCATACATACTAATGTACGTAGGCCTAGCTAGTACAATGGCTGCTATCGCTTAATTGCATTCACAACTCGTGTCAGGCTAACCCCGTCGACCCAAAATCATGCTCTGCGATTATTATAATGACTCTCTCCTGTTTTGATATAGTCATATTCTAACAACCGTGGAATGTATTGCGTGGGTCTGATTGCATTGACTAAATCTCCGTTCCTCGCACCGGCGCACACCAGGGGCTTAGCCGTCGAAGTTTATCATTTTGTCTCGATGCTAGAAACAACAGAGTTCCTAGTTCCTACATCTGGGAATAACAAATAATGTATGATCTGTAAATTGATGTTTTTTTTCCATCCATTGCAATTTGATCACCGTTGCCGCTTTTATATTCGAACATTATGTCCCAGATTTAATTCATGAAAATTGATAACACTTTCCAGGAACCACTCGAGACAGATTGGTTGTATTAACACGACTCTAAGCCACTGATAATCCAATAAAATGAAATTGAATTTTCCATTTGCATACTAGCAAATGGAAAATTCAATTTATTAGTATTATACTATAGTACTATGTTTGATTGAGATTTGAAGGTTTTTCTCGGTGATATAATAGCAGAAGTGTTAGGCCCTACGGTAGGTCTGTGGTGACACCGTGCAAAAAATATATTTTGTTAGTAAGTGTAAGAACCACACTAAGTTACTCACAAAAAAAATTATGTTTGTAAATGAATGTCATCCGGCACAGCATAATGAGGAACAACCCCCGCTTTTGAGATTTTGAGGTTTTCTAATGGTGTGAAAGAGTATACCATTAGCTTTCAAATTATATCATTTTTTTTTTCTATGTGAACTTTGTTGTAAATAGTACAAGGGGACTTCGCTCGTTCATTTGGTACCAGACACAATATAGTAGCACCATTCTAACTCCTCGAAAGCGGCCATTCAAAGAGACATGAACTTTACATTTTCATGAAAACAGTACACAAACACTCCCCCGAAATCCTCGGTTTTTTTTCAACATTTAGAGACGGATTTCGGAAAAATCCTTTGGACATAACATCCTCCAATACATTAACTTTCCAAAAATACAAAACAACAAAAATTGATTTTTAATCGAATTGAGAAGATACTTTGACTTCAGGCGTTGTTTACTGGAAAAGTAAGGAGGAATATCTCACCAAAACACTTTTCGAGTAAACAACGCCTAAAGTCAAAGTATCTTCTCAATTCGATTAAAAATCAATTTTCTTTGTTTTTGGATTTTCGGAAAGTAAATGTATTGGAAGAATCTATTTGAAATTATTTGAAAGCTAATGGTACACTCTTTCACATTATTAGAAAATCTCAAAATCTCAAAAGTGGGGGTTATTCCTCATTATGATGTGCCGGGTCACATATGGTTTATTTTCCGAAGGGCAAGCCTCCAAGATCTAAGGTTCTCAATCTTCTGGGTATTGTGCCCACTCTTAGCACGTGGCAGAAGTCACGCTCGGCTCAGGCCTACAGGGAAACATGGGAATGCTCTGTTATTACCGAGTTCAGTATACCATCTTTCGGGCAAACCTGGCACCGAGCAAAGCACTGAGCATTCAGTGTTTACCACGTCGAGTAAAGGCAAAACCTCTTTGAAAAACCAGATGTAATTGAAGAGTTCCTATGCATTTCAGTCGCTCTGGTAATCTTTGTGAAGTAGACCTCCGATCAGGGACTGAAGTTCACTGAACTGGGGGGAAAACAGGATATTTGCCCGTTGGCTTCAGAGCCTGGTCTGAGTTGCACGATGTGGAGAGGAGTTCTTTAGCCGTTGACCCGGGACAGGAAGTGTCGGGGAGTCCTTCCACTCGTAAATCATAGCTTCACGTAGTAGCCCCACCTTCCAGCGTATTGCTGTGTTCTGGGGACGAGGTGGGTTGGCCTTATATAAAGAGGGAGGGGGTAGTTGCGGGGGGGAAGGAGGTTGTCAGGATGCCCGCAGCTTCATTTGCGAGGCGTTTCGCGTGGCGCGGTATACGTGCCGGGCCGGCGAAGCAACACCTCGGAGGTGCTGAGTGTAACGCCTTCCTCCGGGCGGTAATTAGAGAGCCCGCGGCCTGATTGGTGCTCAGGCTGTGAGGGTGTCCAGGACGGATTCGTGACGGGCTGCCGGTTATCCAGTCGTCGATGGATACCTGTAGAAAGTTCTTGCGCTGCTCCTCCAGCAACACTGCCGCCTTTTTACAGCGGTCTTATAAGGGTAGGGTCGGCCCTTTAGATATACAGGGGGTAGGTGTCGTCCTGAATGTTTATCCTTTCGTGGAGAATGGATGGGGTCTTTCTATCGCTTCCTGACAGCCTTATAGCTCAGATATTATTTTTTTTCTCGAGGATTCTCATTTATTTGTTCGCTGTTTCTTTATAAACCACTTTACAAACAATTTAATAAACAATGAAAACCAGTTAATATTGGCCTAAAGTAAAACAAAATTGTCCCATATTTATACAGAATTGGTTGCTGACTCCGTTTGTAAAACAACATAAATTTCTCCTTCAAATTTTTCACATCTTTTCAAACTGAAGGTTTTTCATTCAAACATTCTCATTATGTACACTCTACAAATCTACAATTCAACACTCAACACTTGGATTGTAGAGGATTGAGAAAGGCAGGAAGCATGCTACAATGGGATCTTAAAGGATTGTTGAGGATTGAGGAAGGCTCTCAAATTTACATTGGAGGTTGTGCAGGATCGAGGAAGGCAGGAAGCATGCTTCAAAGAGATCTTAAAGGATTGTGGAGGATTGAGGAAGGTTGTCAAATTTACACTGGAGGATTGTGGAGGATCGATGAAGGCAGGAAGCATGCTACAATGGGATCTTCAAGGATTGTGGAGGATTGAGGAAGGTTGTTAAAATTACGTTGGAGGTTGTGCAGGATCGAGGAAGGCAGGAAGCATGCTACAATGGGATCTTAAAGGATTGTGGAGGATGGAGGAAGGCAGGAAGCACGCTTCAAAGAGATCTTAAAGGATTGTGGAGGATTGAAGAAGGTTGTCATATTTACACTGGAAGACTGTGGAGGACTGTGGAGGACTGTGGAGGATTGTGGAGGATTGTGGAGGATCGAGGAGGGTTCTAACTAAACAGTACTAGGTGGTTGGGGTTTTAAAGAGATAATCTCACTCGCTGATCGTAGCAGGGCCGTACAGACACGCCCCCAACGGTGGTTTATGACCAGGCGGACCAGACACTGAGATGACCCGAAGTTTGAATCTCAGTCAGGACCTTTCCCTGTAACTCTGTCTGCGTTTGAGTAAAATGTTTCCTTCTGGGCTGCAAAAACGCTAGGCCTTCGTATGGTCGCATTTCGATCATTTTAGCGAGCAGTGCAAGGAAGTTTCAACTTTTATACTCACTTTATTTCCTAGGCCCTAGGCTTATATATCACAAAAGCCACTGACCTAATTGAGAACAGAGACCTAATTGAGAGAGAGAGCCGTTCTAGAGATGTCTCTCCTTTCCCCCCCGCGTGGAATAGTTTGATTGAAGTTGAATTTAACAGGACCACACCAACTATATTTCCACCAGTTCAATCACACGTCGACTGAATCACTCGACCACTCTTGGGAGTGATTCAGTCGAAAGTCAAATCTCGATTTCGGGTTCAGCACTCAAGCGTGAGAGGAGTCGAGCGCGCCAGACATACCGCAACACAATTACACACGCATTAACGCGCGGTGAGAGATTACCGCACAGTTCCCCCGCATACCGACTATTGTGGGTTCCTTCTCCGCGTAAACAGAGAGCATAATCGCCCCTCACGGCGAAGCGAAGGGAAAAAAAAGAAATATTGGGAAAACACGAGGGGGAACCCTGTATATTGCACCTGTGTGTACACAGTATACGGCCATGACTCGTACGCTGCAGATAGTGCTGGTGGACCGCTCTCTGGAAAGGTCGGCGTAAGGTCAAAGTCTCGCCCTGTCAGAGCGTTGCTCATCGAGGTCATGCCATTCCCTGAACGCACGCGGACGGGCGACGCTTTACCACGTGCGAGGTGGTCATGGTGGTACACACCTGTACTGAGTGCGCCGTGGTGTCGCCTTTTTATATCACACGCTCATTAACTTCTGCTCGTGGGAGGAAAAAAGGTGCCGGTATGCACTGACAGGTCCAAAGAAACGGGGAACGATGCAGTGCTTTCAAGCTGTGTAGAAAAAAAGAGCATGATCCTAATAGGCCTACATGTATTAATAATGAATGATGGAGCTGGTTTCCCACGCATCTCTTATCTAAAACAAAATATTCTCCACTACCCAGAATGTGTAATATTTACTATTTCGCCGATTTAAAGCCCCTACACAACATTGGTAAGATCGAAAAACAGAAATGTTCACAGATTTACATGAAACTTATACAGTTTGAGGATGGTTATAGTAGAAACCTCGCACTGAAATTATTTCCGTCTAAAATGCTGTATTTATTTTTTAGAAAAGAGTAAAGAAATAGTTTACGTCTCACCCCTAGATCTAACCGATTTTTCGGAACAATTCGTTGACTGCTGCATTTTCGCGAAACAAATGAAGCGGTTTTCCACTATTTTCTCCAGAATCGGTTGGCGGATTGAGCTGAAATTTTCACAGCTGTGCTATTTCATGCATATGTTGGATCAGACAACGTATGGATGCTATTCTTTCACCTCGACCAATGTTTCGCTATCCCTTTAAGCCTGTGAGGCATGTTGTGGAGAGAGAAACGCGATTCTTCCGTCAAGGTGAGATAGCGTTGCCCGACCGCGTAACCGCTCGTCATCGGAGATCCCATTTTTGTTTGAAGGGGAATTTCGTTGACTGCGTTCCTGTGCAATGTCCCGCGTCCAGGAAATAATGATCCTCAATGATGGTTCCCGGGATAGACGAAATTGGTCACGGAGGCGTGTTATTGGTTTCTGTCATTGGGCCAATATTGACAGTCGTCGTGTTCCCTGTCTTCGCTTCTGTGACTTGCATGCTTGTTTTTTTTGTTTACTTCCTCGAGCGCAGGGCACCAGATTTCGACCTCTGATGCTCTGACCAATCATGGAGGAAGACCCATATGTGACCCGGCACAGCGACATGAAGAATATCCCACCAAAACACTTTTCGAGTAAACAACGCCTAAAGTCAAAGTATCTTCTCAATTTGATTAAAAATTAATTTTCTTTTTGTTTGTATTTTCGGAAAGTGAATGTATTGGAAAACGAATTGATATCATTTGAAAGCTAATGGTACACTCTTTCACATTATTAGAAAATCTCAAAATCTCAAAATTGGGGTTATTCCTCATTATGATGTGCCGGGTCACATATAGACTTTTTTTCACGTGACGTCATGCTTGACCGCCTTACAATGGAAGAGCACTGTTAAACATCAGTTGTACCATATGGTTATGCGTACACTTTCCGTAAAAAAAAACGGTCCAACGTGGCGACAGTGCTTTTGTTTTACGTGTTTGGGTCACGTGGGTGAATACGGTCTATAGTCATGTCCTTCCAAAGACACGGTCCCTTCCGCAAACTTAGTTTGGGTTCAGAGGAAGGGTGAGTTTGGAAAAGGATAACGGTTGTTGTCAAGGGTAGGGGGTTGGGTTAAGGTTAGGGTAGGGGTTACGAACTTAGGGTTGGGGTTAGGGTGGGGGTTAGTCAGGGTTAGTCACGGTAA
Organism: Luidia sarsii; assembly: GCA_949987565.1. Lineage (NCBI taxonomy): Eukaryota > Metazoa > Echinodermata > Asteroidea > Paxillosida > Luidiidae > Luidia > Luidia sarsii. The sequence continues at coordinate 3,929,377 of OX465121.1, forward strand.
GTATTAGCACTAAGATCATCCTCAAGTTCCCTTGCGCAAACTTATTGTTATAAGTTTGAGCTGGACACGGAAATTAATGCCATTATCTTGGGTTGTTGGTAGGGTTAGGGTTACAATTGTAGTAAGGGTTAGGGCTTGGGTTAAGGTTAGGCCGTTAGGGTCAGGAATGTATGACAATTTCCAGTTGGATGATTGTGGAGGATTGAGGAAGGTTTTGAAATGTATACTGGAGGATTGTGGAGGATTAAGGAAGGTTGTAAAATTTACACTGGAGGATTGTGGAGGATTGAGGAAGGTTGTTAGATTTACACTGGAGGAGTTTTGAGGATATGAAAAGCTGTGGAACTTTGACAAAGGCACGCACCATGGGGCTAACAACTTCTAGCTCCATGCATATACTGTCTTGCTATTATGGACTTTGCTTTCACATGGTCAACTGTAATGTAAACAAAGGATCCAACTACATGTATTTGAAGATTGAGGCAGTAGGGTAAACGTACATGCACAAACTCATATCGGAGGATTGTGGAGGATTGAGGCAGTGGAGATCTTGCACAAACTCACATTGGAGGATTGTGGAGGGTTCTATAGCACGCACTAGGGGGGTTAGGGTTCCCAAGTTTTATAACTTGCACAAGGGACCTTGAGCAATCTTCAAGTTGTTGTTTTTTTGCCCAAAAAGGAAGACAAGCTGATGGCGTCTGCCGTCATGATATATTAGTTTGTGTGTCTATTTCTGTCGTTACATTATGTTGTTGACTTATGATGATTGAATAGCGATTCCATGAACTTTGGACGGTAAACATAAGTGGTTGTCATCCATAATGTAGGTCGCGTATATAATGTAACCGTTTTGCTAACTTGTGTCTGGTAAACGTAATGACCTAAATAATACAAAATTTTCGAATCGAAAAAGAACGTTAGTGTATACTATGAGGAATCCTTGGAAACTTGCCTGCTAAGATCAAACACTCTTCCGTGATAATTGTGTCAAACACCGGTTCAAATATCGACTTGATATCTGCATACATTTTTGTCATGATTTGGATGGATAGTACTCGGGAAGTTACCCTCAATATATACTGGAAATGGACAGTTCTGACTCCGAAAAAAAAGAGAGAAATATCTTTCACAATTTGCCATTTACCCTAACCATCTAGGCTCTTTCACTGGGAAGCATACCTAAGGTCTCTTGTCAAAAAGATCATCGGTTGAGTGCCGGTTGAATTCATCCGACCGATAACATTTCCCCCGGTAGAAAGCCGATTGTACTGGACTCTGGGGTGAAAAATACACGATGGCTATCCGGTGGAAACGTCATCGGACGGGTCAAATCATCTGATACCCAACCGATGATTTTTTTGACAAGAGGCCTAACCCAACAAATTCCAACATTTGGGGAGAAATTAGGAACCCATTGGTACCCAACCTCACAGAATCCAACAGTCTGCACGTGTTGGATTGTGTTAGGTTGGGTACAGATGTGTATTATGCATTGTTGCATGACTACAGGGAGTTTGTCCCCAACTCAACAAAATGCCACAATGTGTTTGCTATGGAATGTTCTGGTCAGGTGTTGGAGTGTGTAGCAGTGCACTACACTGCTTTATGGGTGAGATTAGTTTACCCACGAGCTCTTGGTCATTTTTGTGGTCAGTTGTTGGAGTGTGTTGGAGTATACTGACACTACTTTCGTGGGTGAGTTTACCCACAAGCTCTTGGTCATTTTCTGGTGAGGTGTTGAAGTATGTGGCAGTGGTACCTACTCCAACAAACTCCAACAGTGTCTCCCTGGGTCATTGGTACCTAATCCAACAAAATTCAGCAGCAGTCTGCTATCCTTGGGGTAACTAATCCAACATATTTCAACAAAACCTGGTGTTAGATTTTGTGAGGTTGGGAGAACATTATCGCAATGAGAAGTAGTTTTTTTTTCAACTTCACACTCTCAAGTGCATCGGAGCATTATATCTGTGAATAAAAGTCCAACTGCTGGGCCTATATAGGTAGTGTTGATCAAAATTCACCACGAACTTCAGTTCCATTAGCTGCGTGATGAAGTCTGCCCAAGTTTTGGACAAACAATGTTTCTGTACACCGTTTGGTCCAACGTGTTTTACAGCGCACGTAATTCTCCCAGTGGCAAGTTCAACCAAAAGGATATGACCAGCATTTCTAGCAGCGTGTATAAACAAAACAAAACACCCGTACGTGCTTTCGCAATTTGTATATCATGCACGAAAGTGGATGGTGGAGGTTGTTAGCTAGGCGCATTTGTGACCCGGCACAACGACATGAGGAATATCCCACCAAAACACTTTTTGAGTAAACAACGCCTGAAGTTAAAGTATCTTCACAATTCGATTACAAATATATTTTTTTGGGTATTTTTGGAAATTTTAAATATTAGAGGATATTATATTTTGATATCATTTGAAAGCTAATGGTATACTCTTTCACATCATTAGAAAATCTCAAAATCTCAAAAGTGGGGTTATTCCTCATTATGCTGTGCCGGGTCAGATTTGTGATCGCCCCCACAGACGAGCGTTGGTGTGGGTCGACGATGCGTGCCTCGGCATGAATCGTGGCCAAGTAGACGGTCCGCTCCGTGGAGATTATCGGCAAACCGCCTTTCTACTGCAATTATGCGCTGTCAACCCTTCTGCTCCATCTGCATGGATAGGATGACATTGCGAAAAACAAACGCAGTGGCTGTTGTTACGGCAGTCGTCCGTGTGGTTCCCTGACTTGATTGTATTTCGTCAGCATTGCAGGCTGATTGAACCAGTCTATTAACTGATAGTCTGGTTCCAAGAGCTAAACATCCTGACAAATACTGTGAAGTCAGGGAATCACACGGACGACTGCCGTAACAACAGCCACTGCGTTAAAAAAAAAGCCTCGGCTCTTTAATAATGGAGAGAAAGGACTGCCTGGTTGGATGCCTAACACCCTCAATGCTCGGCCGATGGAGTGGTGGTAACATGCCACGTATTGCAAAGATAGATATCCCGCATGCTGGCATTCTGTTCCACGAGGAGCAATTGCGTCTTGGACTCGTGCCCAGGGATAAACCGAATCATTCACTTACGGCGATAACACAAACCAAACGCTTCATCGTGGCTCTATGGTAGTATAAGGTCTCATCGTCTCTCTCGGTAATCTAATTGCCAGCCAGGGGGACGCATGTGTTGCCCAGATCTGAAGCGTGGTATTTTTTGTTTTATCATTCGGCTTAGATGGAGGGACGTCCTCATTCTCTCCGATTTCAATTCGTACGTTTGATATGAGTTCGGCCAAGACTCGTGTGTGCACGCGCTGATGTGCGCACTGAAAATTAAAAACGCGTGGGCGGGAATAGATATCGCTAACGCGCGCCACTATTGCTGGCCGGTGTCTGCTGCACTTTGTGTGTATATCGGACGTCGTTTGGAGTTTGGACGACGGCCAGGTTTGAACTGGTCGAGGTCGAACGTAGCCTTGTCCAAGGCGGTCTCCCCGGCACAGTACGGCTCCGGGCAGAGATCCGTGCCAAACGCTCGCAAACCACGACACTATAATATATACCACGCTGGGTGAAAGCTGTGCACGGCTCGCAGACCGCACCGCTACCATACCACACACAGTAGCCTGTGTGCGTACATATGTACGAACCTGTACGCAGCTGTCCTGGCCGCACACGACATAATACGCACGCAAGTTACGGGTGGGTTATGGTGCACAGCGTGCGCAAGCTATGAGCCCACCAATGGGGCTGCATTTCGCAACGATGTTGCTCAAAGCACCATACCACTTGTATTCCCGAAGGCCGGATTTTGATTTCTAAATCAGCGACCAACGCCTCAGTCAAGGCTAGGTCGAACGTGGGTTTTGTGCCAATTTTTTTTTTTTTTTTTTTTTTTTGGGGGGGAGGGTGGTCCTAGATTGCAGCCATCGCGGTGCACGTTATAATATTATAGGATAGCCGTCATGACTGAGCAGCCTACCTTATCTAGCCAAGAGGTTTCGCACTGAGTCAGGGGCACAGGAACTGAACGCACCCCACCGGGCCATCTAAAGTCGGGCATTTTGCCAACAGAAAAAAATAATCGTTTGAAGGACGAAAATTCCACACTACCGTATATAGTCAGTCCAGAATCCCCATTTTTTGGGATGTTCAGCGTGATATCGTGACTCATGCGGTGCCATGATATCAGCATATTGCACGTTTTAGCGAAGATTATGATTGAGTTATACTTATAGGGCCTACTAGACAAGGCCTGATACCATAATTCACAGCTATCCCATTTATTTAGTTAGTATGCATTTTGCAACATGGTTTCCTGTTACTCGTTTATGTGGTTTATGTAAAAGGGCGATCGTGGTGTTTGATTTCCGCGTGCATTTGTGATGGCAGGGCTAGTTTGGAAACCATATCCCCAGAGGTGGGATCGTCTGGTACAGCTGAGACAGAAACAAAAACAGGTTTCGATTCAACGTCGATATTTCCCTGCACCCCCCCCCCTCCCCATCGGAATCGGACCCCGGTAGTGACTCAACGAGAATGGGTTTAGTTTTCGAACGAACACCATTGCGGACGTTTCCCCATCTTCACACGGTTGTCGCACCGTTGAACCCCCAGCCCCGATCAGGGCCAGACGAGGTCTATCGATTTTCCCGCCAATATCTATCACACCGTCGCTCTGTGGCCTGACTGGCCCTATTCTACAGGTACTACCCATGGACGATGCTCCAATGGCATTACTGCCTCATTCCCCCAAGATCGTCCCTTTTACGTATACCACGCGCTTCTCATCACGTATGCACCCATATGTAGTTATGGTTCCTAAGGACAGCACTAAACGGTAGGCCCCCTACTCATCTAGTTTCTCCCCCCCGCACTGCCGCACTATGGATTTCTCTACCTTCAACCTTCTCTACCTTATAACCTGTCCCAATTCAAACGTAACACAAACGTTCGTCTTTCTTCCTCCTGATCTGGAGTTTGCTCGTGGTTTTTCTACGTATTCCTTTCTTTTAGCCCTCACCTTTAGTGTCCTTGTGATGGGCGACTTTCATTAATGAAAACATTACCTGTCCCGCCTCCCCCCCCCCCATATGAATGAGAGGCAAAGATCGATCGTTGTTCGGATCGTCCTCACCACTCCCCAGTCTCTTGGCCACGATTTCGTCTGGGACTTATGCCATTGTTTTAAAATCCATTTTCTGTTTCGATGTTGTTTTAAAAAAAACGCAGTGGCTATATTGTTACGGCATTCGTCCGTGTGGTTCCCTCTCTTGAAAGTATTCGTCAGCATTGCAGGCTGGTTGAACCAGACTATTCGTTGATAGTCTGGTTCCAAGAGCTAACCATCCTGAAAAATATTCAGTACGTCAGGGAACCTGCTTTTCAAAAAAGCAGCAGTTAACTGTCCTTGTTATTTCCTTACTCTTGGTTTTGATACAATGTCCTTGTCCTTCCACATTTACCTACATTTAAAGTGTTATTCAGGGTTAGTTTAACTGTATGAAATGAATCTGTCAAAATGAATGACCTTGAGAGTGACAGAGAGCGGAAGAGAGAGAGAGAAAAGGGTGTAAGATACAGATAGACAAGGAAATGGGGAGAGACATAGACTGGAGAATGAGCAAGGAAGAGTCAGCGAGAGAGATGAATAGAGAAATGAGAGGGAGAGAGAGTGGGAGGGGGAGAGAAGTGGTGAGAGATAGGGAGATAGTGAGAGAGAGAGAGAGAGAGAGAGAGAGAGAGAGAGAGAGAGCTGATGAGGGAGAGAGGAGAGAGAGAGGGGGACAGAGAGATAGAGAGAGAGGGGGACAGAGAGAGAGCTGAGGGGAAAGACAGGAGAGAGAGAGAGAGAGAGAGAGCATAGAGAGAAGTAGAGAGAGTACAGAGCGGACAGAGAGGAGGGAGAGAAAGGATAGAAAGAGAGAGAAGAGAGATGCAGGGAGAGCCAGAGGGCAAACACTAGATTTCTTGTTTCGAATCGGGTTGAATTGTGTAGCCTACTGTGTAACTAGCCCAGTGTGTACTTGTACTTCAGTGAACGATTCCGTATTGAAATCTACGCCGTAAACAACAGTGAGTGAGCCTACATCAGAGGCGTTCAGCGAAATGATTTGCACAGCCATTATTGGTCTGGCGTTATCAGACATTCTGTGACTTTGTGATTCATTTTGACTGACGCAACCCTGATGTAAAGAAGTTGTTATTGATCAATAACGTTGACTCCCAGTTTGTTATCTTGACCAAGGTTGGTTGGCAGCTGGCCGAATTGCCAACAGTTCTTGTAGGCATGTGTAACAACACGACGTAGCTCAACACGGGCTAGGCAAGACTCATGTTGTTCGCAAACATTGTTTTTGTCTCAAGTACGTCGTGCTGAACATGGGACGGTGTCGCGTTTCAAATGGCGACGTGGGTCGCAGAACCCGATATGTGTTACTGTGGCACATTACACGCTGCCGGTAAGGTCGCCCAGCGTCAAGTATACGCCGATTCGTTTTTTGTTTTTGTATAAAACTAGCTGCAGGGCGGCACGTGCAAGGTTCACGCTAGGCGAAGCAATGGCATCCCTGGCTTGGCCGACTTCACTCTGCACGCTGGTATTTGGACGGTATTAGTACGCGGCTCGTACCAAGACACCTGATTAACATAATCTGGGCAGAATCGAAGCGACTTGCTCAGTCCGTGGCTCACAAATCACGCGGAGAGACGCGTGGACCCGCACATGCAGGCGAGCCTGGCTGCGAAGGCACTGGTCGTGTGCACTGAAAACCAGGCTCCTCAGCGGAAGAAAGGCAGGGGTATCCGAATTAGTCACCTGGTACTGAGCGAATGACAGATGGAAAACTGCGCCCAGAGGCACTTAATCATCAATTTGCTCCAGAGTCTGAAGCAAAGAATGCTAGATCGTACCATCATGTTTGTCCGACATTCCCCGGATTGTTTTGGCCATAAGCTTCGTGAGACATTTTAATGCTTGTGATATGCAACGTACATAAGACCGATTTTGTTTGGATGGAAACGATTTACCGAGTGCGTGCAGTCCGATTTTGAGTTTCAAGACCCGGTCCTGTCAAATTTTCAGTTGCTATTAATTTTTATCTTCATAAAATGTTCGAAATACTCCAGTCTGTTTCTCATTCCTTCGCTTGTTTTAATGATGATACAAAATACCGGAAGACCTGACATTTCGATCCTAATTGGACCATTATCAAAAGGCAGAGTTGTTTGAAGTTATTTAGTTCACATTTTTGGTGACTGGGAGTGTCATTCTTTGAATTTACAGCTCTTTTGAAAACAATTCTCTTCAGCGTTGGTGTCCTGTACACGTTTTTCACAGATGATTGCCCCGTCAAGTATATTTTCCCGGCATTTATTGATACAGGTCTTTTAGGCGTGCGGTCGTAATGTAATAAACCTTTGAAGCACTACCGTCTGTCGGACAGTTCTGTCAAATGTGCTGGTGGCCCGAAGCATAGTGATTCTGGCGAACGAATAGACCGATTGCGCCAAATCAGGTACGGTAAGGTCTCGTGCAATCTCCGCAATAAGCCTCGATCGAACAAACAAGTGCAACAATCATCAAGGGCTTTACAACAGCGGCACCTTCATATGGGGGCCGCCATGTTTGTTACCCAATTTTGGTCATTGGTTGGTTATAAGGGATACGCTTAAAACCCTAACTACCCACCACTTGTATGGGCGGCCATTGGGGCATTGGCGTTGTCTTTTATTTTGCCGTTGTCCGTTTACTTTCTGGCGTTGTCCTTTACTTCGACGGTTAAGCTTTAATTTGACGGTTGTCTTTTTTGCCCCAATGGCCGCCCATACACTTGTTTCTAGCACATGACCTGAATCCTTCACAATCCTAAAATCCTTCAGTTAAAAGCCCCAACCCTGACAGTCCAACAGTGTCTCCTTGGACCATTGGTACCTACTCTTTTTTGTGATAATGTTTATTTTTTTACTACCAAGCACACTTGTCCAAGTGCCCTCCATCACATTATTGGGCCTTGTAACCTGGATCCTACATTTTCCTCAAGTGACAACAAACTCCACATGCCCTCAATCCTACAGAATCATCCTCCATCACATTGGGCCTTGTAACCTGTATCCTGCAAATTCCCACTATGCATCAACTACCACGTGCCCTCAATCCTTATACACATTCCTACACTAGGGCAATAATGATTCTGTAGGATTTAGGAAAGGTATAGTGTTTGTTTACTAGTACACACAGAAGAATGAGCTTTGAACTTTATTGACGTCAGCTAGTCACCCCCTCCTCGTGGATGTTGATACGCCATGACGTTGAATGGTCTAAAACACGCTTCACCTACCGCCCCCACCCGAGAGCGTATTTTTTTTTCCTAGGAGGGTTGGGGGCAATTTTCATAAATATTGTTATAAATTGGCGTGTCGAATTGAAAATTATGACAGAAGAAGATTACGACACCCCATTTATAATAATTGCCCCTAACCCTCCTACGAAAAAAAAAATTGACGCCACCCGAAATGATGGGCATCACGCCATTGACCAAGACGCGCATTGCCAGTGAACTCATTGTGAAAATCAAAACGGTCGGTTAGATTGACGTATTTGGGAGGAAAAAGTCCCGTTTTGGCTTCAGTGCGGGTGCCTTCGCGTGCAAGTGTCCAACTCGACCGGCCATCGGTGTTGGTTGTCCGTATGTGCATTATGGCACCTTTGTCTCTGTCCGTCATGATGTAGAGATTCCCGGCCCCCGGCCGAAGATCTTAGATGCACCTGCTGGATAATTGATTGACGCCCCTCGCCAGTTGACGGCGGTGCCCCGTCCGTTTACACGTACGTAGACGGCGTGCGTGAGCTTCGGGAAGCGCCGATTTCCTGCGGGTTCGACGACGCGTCTCCATCTTCAGCTGTGCGGAAGCATCAGCGCGTCTGTGGACGGCGGCGGCGGGTTGACGGCGTGATTTCGTCGCCTTCCTTGTCGACCTCCGGCGGGGGCCCATTGGCTCTTGTTGGCCTCCGCGGCGACTTGTGAACAATCACGCTTGCGCTTCTGATCCAGCGGCATCGTGGAAATCCGACAACTCACCACCAGGGCCTGGCGTTTCGATCCTGTATGGTCAGAGCCTTCCTGAAAGACTGGAAGTACTCCTGCTGAGATGGAAACGACGGGCCATCTTTTATGTGTGTGTTTCAGACGGGGTCGATAGACAGTTATACGATACAATGCGCGTGTATACAAAACAATCGACTAGTCGACTTTTCGCGACTACTACGCCGACGACTAACCGACTCAGTATTCGTTCAAACACTTTGCTGGGGGGTCGCCACGTGAATTTTGAGAAGCCGAGGTGGCAACCAATTATTCCCTCAATAAATGAGGTTAGGATTTTGATTATAGGCTTATAGTGGACAGACAGTATACATTACATGTACTATGACGTTTCTTGGGTCACATATTAAACAGACATATAAAAGCTGCGGGTTTGTACTAGGTCCATGTTCAATCAGGAAAAAAATCTTTACATTGATGGCATATCAGAAAATTCACATAAAAAAACTGCTATTGCATTTGTGTACATTTTTATATTTGTATCTTGATGATATTTGTTACCAGCATTTGTGAAATGTTTCCTTATATGGCCACCATTTTCTGTATGGTATGTACGTATATACGTGTATGAACTTGTCTCTTCTGGTAATCGTGTTAAAGATGGTTAAATTCCACGAAACTATAAAATGGCTGTTTATGCAGCATTCTGTAGTGGTGCCTTTACCACGAACAGACGTAGATCACGCGCATCCAATACCGCTCGATTTTACCTATTCGTATAGCTTCCATCCGTCCATGCTTTACATTAGTTCACGCCGCAGTCTCCTCTCATAATGGGCGTCTCATCATTGGCCTAGAAAAAAAAACAGAACCTACGCCTGCTAATGTATAATTCGTCGTCACGCATGAAGCCTCGTACTTTGAGGTGTCGGGCTGCGCTGTGAGAATATGCGATGGCGATGGAGTGCTTCCGAGTCGATGCACGCTAACTAATGTAGCGCGACAGCCGGACTGTCTGCATTATAAGTGCGTGCCTGCAATTGCATTGCACTCATGTAGGCGGCGGCTTGGACTGTTGCCATCTTCGACGCTCGGGCGCATTGGTGTAACGTACTCATTGGTATATGTAACCCGGCACATCATAATGAGGAATAACCCCCACTTTTGAGATTATGAGATTTTCTGATGATGTGAAAGAGTGTACCATTAGCTTTCAAATGATATCAATTTTTGTTTCCAATACATTAATTTTCCGAAAATACAAACAAAAAAGGAAATTAATTTGAATCGAATTGAGAAGATACTTTGATTTTAGGCGTTGTTTACTCGAAAAATGTTTTGGTGGGATATTCCTCAGGAGGAGCCTTGATCAAGGCATTGGCCAATGATTTAGACATCTAAATCCGGCCTTCAGATATAGGCCTACTGTAGTTGCTTTGCGCAATACCGTTACGAGTGGAATGAAGCCCCATTCCTCGCCCGTAGCTTGCATGCGTATATACATGTTGAGTCCGGGTCTTTTCCTGGTACCGAGAGCTGCCAGGAGGACTGCGTACACGCTCGTACACACGTACGCACACAGACTGCTGTGTGAGGGGTGGCAGCGGATTGGCTAGCCTTGATCAAGGCGGTCTCTCCGGTACAGTACGGCTCCGGGCAGAGATCCGGGCCAAACGCACGCAAACCACGGCACGGCACTCTACCACGCCGAGTGCAAGCTGTATACACGGCTCACACACCGCACCGCTGCCATACACACAATGGCCTGTGTGCGTACATGTGTACGACCCTGTACGCAGCTGACCTGGCCGCCCTCGATCGAGTAGCAAGACCAAGAAAAGACGCGCATATACGACTTAATACGCACGCAAGTCACGGGCGGGATAAGATGCACAGCGTGCGAAAGCTATGAGCGGATAAATGGGGCTTCATTTCGCAACGATGTTGCGCAAAGCAACATACTAGGCTACTAGGCCTGATTTTTATTTGTAAATCGGTGACCAACGCCTCGGTCAAGGGTACGGCTTGCCCTGCGTGCCATATACAGCTTGGATCCGGCTTGGTAGTGCGTTTGTATTGTATTCGTTGCGTGCACACGCAAGGTAATCGCCTCTACCGGGGAACGCACACAATGTATCATGCACAGAGCCAATGTACGGTCGAACTCAACAACCCTTTATTCAAATCTCCCGGGTCCTTTATATATACTAGCGCGGACCGATATAAAGAAATAGTTCCAACATATTTACATAATAATACAGTTCATGGATACCACAGTTTGGCCTAGATATCTGCCCCGTGCCGTATATACCGGAGAGACCGCCTTGGATACGGCACGAGGAGCCCCCGTGTTCCCTGCCTCCTCTTCCCCCCGTCTCATCTCGGTCCCGTGCGCTGCCTCGGAAACGAGATCAGGCATCTCCGGTGTCGGGCGTTATCTTACACCCGTCTCCGCCGTTGACATTACCGTTGCTAGAGCATCTCGGGTGCGTGACCCCGGGGTTTGCTGGGACGTGGTATAGGGATCAGCCCCCCCCCCCCGCCCGCTGCGCTCAGCCCTACTCCGCCAAAGTCGGTCATCGGCGAAACTGGGCCGCTTCATTGCACAGCCGCAGCCCAGAAGTACCATTTTTGTTTAATTTGTAAATCGGAACGTTTCAAATCTAAAAGAAGTTGGAGCGCCAGACGTTTCGATCCTTGCACGGCCTTTCTCAAAGACATTCTGACCGATTTCAGCCCCCAGCTTCGTAAAATGTTGTATTTGGTCTGCCAATAGGCCTAGTTGTATGCAAACGCACGCTATCGGACGGTGATTTTTTTTTAATGAAAGATTCAAAGAAACGAACATGAATGTATGGTATGAATGGATGGATATAAAGAACCACAGAAACTTAAAAAAAAAACACTTAAAGATAGGCCCTGTTAATTGAACATGGTGTCGCCGTAACTCTTCTTGACTACTTGCTATACTTCTGCTGTAGTTTGCCATGAATAGTCTGAACGCTCATTTGTGACCCGGCACAGCATAATGAGGAATAACCCCATTTTTGAGATTTTGAGGTTTTCTAATGATGTGAGAGAGAATACCATTAGCTTTCAAATGATATCAAAATTTAATGTCTTCTAATAGTTAAAATATCCGAAATTCTTTAAAAAAAAAATTGATTTGTAATCGAATTGTGAAGACACTTTAACTTCAGGCGTTGTTTACTCAAAAAGTGTTTTGGTGGGATATTCCTCATGTCGTTGTGCCGGGTCACACTTGATATTGCTCCTACCGAAGCATTTCAAATGAGAGATGCATCGTGCCACCACGTTGGGTTTAAGGATGTGTGCCGTGACACCAAGTAGGCATCTCTTTGGTGTAATTATGGGGCTCTGAAAACTCCTTCTCAAAAGAGATGTTCTACATGGTGTAACCGCAAATCTTCCTCTAGTAGTACTCCCAACCACGCAAACCTTATCCCGCCCTTTGGTTTTTCCATCCCTCCGCTTCGCACGCTAAAGACGCTCCAATTAAACCAATCCACGAGTGCCTTGGCCGGCGGTTACCGTGAGTGGGACCTCCTTCGTCGACCTCCATCATTGGCTGGGAGACCGGCCTGCCGCTTATCATCACCTCCACTGGGCCGTCAGGCCCCCCGAAGATGGGCGCCGCACGTCGGTGCGTGGCAGTGACCCCATTCGTCTCCGCTCCGAGCTCTTATCGCCTTCCCCACACAGTTGTGGCAGTCTTTCAATTTTTCCTCCTCATTTTGATCAGTTTCTGTCTGTGTTTGATGAGGGACAAACCTTCCGCAATATCCTTGGTCGCCTTCTGAAGGTCTCCGCTGTTGGTGATATTTGCTTCGGCATCCATCAGCTTGGTCGTTACTCTGACATTGAACTTGAATTGGTCTTCGCAACTTTTTCTCGTAAAGTTGTAGTTGTCGTTGTAGAGAATGTTTTGTTGTATCTTCGATAGCTGGCTATCAGAAATCTCCTTTTAAGTGTCGGATGTTCTGGATTCAAAGGTGGCAAGTTTCGCCGAAATAAGGTGGTCTAGGTTGTCCATAAGGGTAATCTGGGTGTTGGCCACTGCTTGCCTGACTTTTTCCTCTAATAAGGCGTCCTGGTTCGAACCCTGGGCCATGTTTGTAGCTTGTGTAAAAGGCGACGTTGAACGGTTCTGTCGTTCCTGTGTAGTGCTCCCTAGAACTAACTCTATAGCTACCCCACCTTCCTTTATATACCAACTGCCACGCCCTAACGATATTGCGTAATACCCTCCGACTCACCAATGCGGACTATGCATTGTCCGAATCCACAAGACAAATATTTCCCACTATACGGTGAACCGCGGGAAATGAATATTCTCCTCAGTCCTCACCATTTTAGTTCGTGTATGATGTCGCTAGAATTTTAACGGCCCAATACCTCATTATGAAGATCGAAAAACATCGATGCCAACATATTTCCTCTTAATTTACTCAGTTTGTACATAATATAATCCTCATATTGAAATCGTACGGACTGGGACACTGTATTATGTAGTGTATTTCTCGAGAAATCTTTACTCAAACATCGACAAATTTTATTACTCGCGAGTAATAGACTATTTCTTACACTTCAGAACGGTGCGAAAACCGTGCCTTTTTTTTTTGCCTTTTTGTACTTTCTCGGATCATTATTTGAGCTTAATCCTACACAGGATTTCTTTTTTGGAATGCTTAATGGTTTAACACACAGATTGTGGCAATAGTTTAACCTTTACCGATGTTGTATAGGGCCTTTAACCCTAAACTCCTAGGCTCTTTCACTAGGAAGCATACCTAACCCAACAATACCCAACATTTGCCATTTAGTTTCGTTTGGCCACTTGTTATGGACATACATAGTACACCCGCCCGGTCTGTTACACGTAAACGGTGCGGAACGACCACGTCCCACCGCTCCCCGCGGTTTAGCAACGCGCGCATGCTCAGAACTGCTCGCGCATGCGCAGAACTACCCGGGCAACCATTGCACCCGATGCCCCCAACGCGTTATGGAAGAATGACCCCCCCCTCCCCCTCTCCCGTAGCCTTGACCAAGGCATTGGTCGCCGATTTAAAATTCAAAATCCTGCCTAGTAGCCCAGTATGGCGCTTTGCTCAACATCGTTGCAAAATGCAGCGATGAGCTCATAGCTTGCGCACGCTGTGCACCATACCCCGCCCGTAACTTGCGTGCGTATTATGTTGTGTGCGGCCAGTACAGCTGCGTACAGGCTCGTGCATATGTACGCACACAGGCTACTGTGTGTTGTATGGCAGCGGTGCGGTCTGCGAGCCGTGTACAGCTTGCACCCATGCAGCGTGGTATAGTGCCGTGGTTTGCGTGCGTTTGGCCCGTATCTCTGCCCGGAGCCGTACTGTACCGGAGAGACCGCCTTGGACAGGGCTACCTCTACCGCCGAGGCGGATACCAGTCCAAGCACAATTCATCATTGTCATTCTGACGCGCGCCAGTCTAACCACGCGTACGCCCGACTCTGTGCACTCGCAATGAACTTCAGTCCAGGTAGCCCGCGCTAAAAAATAAACGATGACTCACCGCGACATTTTACATTATTTCCACGGTATTTTGTTGATGTTTCCCTCCAACCCCGACTCGTTCCCCAGGAAGTACTCCATTACAGCCTGCTTTGGAGATGCACGTTCGAAGAGTATACGGTGGTGGTGGGTCCGTTATGACCCGTATAGGGTAACGGCGCACCGAATGTGACTGTGAGCCCTGTGGTGATTGTTACAGTATGGAGCGTGCGTGTGGCACGTTTTGGTTCCCACAAGTGTCTGAATTAAGTGTACGGGCATTGCAGGGGAGTTCCCGCCAATGCTGGGGGTATGCTGGCGGCGGAAGACGGTTAATCTGAATAATTGCTTTGAGGGAAGATAGGGGGAAGAGAGGTCACCGGTATAAACTGACCGCATACGGGTAGGTAGGGTTGCAAACTGATACATAACATTTTATAATTAAACTTGTTTTACATGCTAATAATCATGCTAATAATTATAGGCCCTAATTATGTAACATTTCACAAACATTCATGTGGCCCTTTATCTCCTCTTGCACCGAAAATTCATCAACCCCCCCACAACTATTTTTCCGACCTCGAGTAACCCGTCTCACTCTCCGACGGCGGCCGTGTAGTAGTGTATTGAAAAAAAGGGGGAAAAGCCATTTCCCCCATTGATCTTGAGTCGGTATTAGCACCTTCTTGGTATCAGCCTTGATAGGAGTGAGGTTATACCCAAACCTCGCCAGCCCCAGACGCCGCCGCCACAATTCTGGAGGCATATTATAAGCGTCACGACGTATGACACTTAACCGCCGTGGCTAAGCTATAAGTGCGCATGCGCGAAGCCAGGTTTTGCTGAGGCCTCCCCCATTCATTAATTCCGATGATCTTTTTAACAAGAGACCTAAGAACCTTAAGAACCCTATAATCTATAACTTAACAGTCGCAAGATGCTCACTGACCTGAATGGACATAATTAAGGCCAATTATGAGATCGATCACTAGCATATAAATATTGTTACGAAGTCGCCTCAGCCGGGGCGAGACCGACCTCATCCCAGATAAAGAAAAATGATTTTGTAGCGGGAAGAGAACACCACAGATAAACTATGGAAAGGAATCAAGGTTACGAACAGAATAAAGGATTAATTTAATGAACGAAGGGAACTCATGAATACATAACTAACTAATCATTAACCTAAAACTCTACCAACTTATTAAACTAAAACTCGCCATGGCTTAGGAGGGGAGGTGCCTCCTGGTGGGATTCAGTCCCTGTGACACCCTACGCCCCGCGAGAGTTCTCCTGTCGGGCCGTTGTTGATGGCGACGTGGAGAGTTCTTGCGGCAGGCCGACGCCGGCTGAAGCTAGGAGCTCAACTCCGGCGTAGACGTCCTTTGCAGGGCTGCTGGAACTCCGGCGTAGTGGTGTCGTGCAGGGCTACTGGGCGTGGCACTTGCGTGTGCGGATGGTGGCGGTCCTATCGGCAGGCGACCCGGCCATGTGAAACCCGGTGCAGATCTCGGGCTGAAGAGCCACTCCAATCCCGGACAAACGTGGCAGTCCAAACGGTAGGCGACCCGGCCATTTACCCGTCACTCCTGGTGAGGTTCGGCAGCGCCCACGCCCAACACGATACGGTAGGGCGGGGCTCGGGTCAAGCCCAATCCTGCTTGCCGACTTGGCACGCTGTCGATGCCATATCCACGCTCCAGCAGACGGTGGTTTGGAATTCGACCCGAGATTGAATGCTCGGGTCTTATATAGGGCCTACTTTGTACTCTTAACAATATGTAGAGGGATATTGTACAGTTGGGTATGGTAAAAGGGTAACATCATGTTCCAACTTCGATCCTAACTGGACCTTTCTCAAAGGCTGAATCATTCTGAGAGTTTCATTCAAAGTTTCAATAAATCTTTTTACTTTAAGAAGCCTATAGGGCCTAATATGTAACGCAAGATGCTCACTGACCTAAATGGACCGAAACATACACGCCCCTATATGCCCATTTCGAAATATTACGTGCCTGACGTTTCGGACGTAGAATGGCTTTTCTAAATCGAAACGTCAGGCCCCTCTAATTTTGTGAAAATCTATAACATCTGGTGCAGATAGAGAGGTTGCGGTTACTCGACTTCGTGGATTTATTGGCAGATGGATAGTTTCCTGCGCTTTTAAATAGCACGGCCATTGTGTGGTTTACACAGTCATACCGGCCACGGAGGCTGAATTAAAACCTCGGGTTCTTTTCAGAGCCATTTTATTTTCTGCTCTTAAAATGCTGGGGCCCATAAACGTCTCTAAATTATTCTCCCCGGTCCTACAAAGCTCCCCAAATCCTACGCCTTCGCGCGCCCTTCCGCCCCTGAAAATGTGACATTATGGGGGCCCAGACATGCACCCCCACTCGTGGTTTGGTTTCAACTTTGAACTGCCAGTTCAACTTTGGTATTTGGCACCTGATCCAACAAGTCCCTTCCCGGCCCCCGCCCTCTGAGGCGGGCCGGCTGCGGTTAGCCGATGGGATTTCATCGCTGCGACCTTTGGATCAACTCCAAGCTTCCTTCGATGCGGCCCCGGCAAGATGGGCCTCCGATGCCCGTGGCTCTTCGCACCCAATCCCGCTGAATGTTGTCACTCCGAGACCACGGTGCAGACTGGAGATGACGTCGTTCACTGGTGGGGAGAGGCATGTTTTCATTGCTCATAATACCATGGTAATATATGAACCGACGAGAGACGGACGTCCCAAGATTTCCGGTTCCAAAATAGTGCCTCCATATTGTGACCCGGCACAGCATAATGAGAAATAACCCCAACTTTTGAGATTTTGAGATTCTCCGGATCTGTGAAAGAGTACACCATTAGCTTTCAAATGATATCAAAATTATTTCCGTGTGAACTGTGTTGCAAATAGTACAAGGGGACTTCGCTCGTTCATTTCGTACCATACACAATATAGCAGTACCATACTAACTCCTCATTCAAAAAGGCAGGAACTTTACATTTTCATGAAAACAGTACACAAACACTCGAAATCCTCGTTTTTCAACATTTATAGACGGATTTTGGAAAAATCCTTTGGACATAATGTCCTCCAATACATTTACTTTCAGAAAATACACAAAAACAAAAGTAGATTTTTAATCGAATTGAGAAGATACTTTGACTTCAGACGTTGTTTACTCGAAAAGTGTTTAGGGGGATATTTCTCATGTCGCTGTGCCGGGTCACATATACATCCCCTTCCAAACTAACTCGTTAACTCGATCATGCACTGTCAAAACGCTAATCTGCCATCTTAGGAAGGTTTCGCAAGCGAACGGATACGGTTTGTGCCGGATACGTCATCAATTATGACGTCATACGCTTCTTGCTGTCCGCTAAACATGCGGACGACGCGGAAATCTCGCTGGCTTCACGTAAGGAAGAAACTCCGATAGGAAAGTTCGAATTTCTAGTCAATCGTCTTTAGTTTTTGGTCAAGATGAACGGTGTTGTCCAGAAAGGAGTAATTGCTTAATATGTGTGGGCCATTTGTTTGTGAGTTTCAGACTTTGAAACACCATCAGATTGGTCTCAACTTAGTGTTTCAATACGTGGTGCATGGTGTCGGAAATAGACGTCATTTACGACTTACGTTGTACACAGCGTTTGAATTGGTCTCTCTGATACGGCTGCGAGCCAAACGCACGCAAACCTCGGAACAGTGTACGGTATTATACGTACGGCACGCAGACCGCGCTGCTGCCATCCCACACACAACAGTCTATGCGCACGAGCGTGTATACGCAGCTGTCCGATAAGGCGCGCACACAACATGTACGCATGCGAGCTACGGGCTGGGGGAACGGTGTACGACGTGCGCAAGCGTTGTGCGGAGAATTGGGCGTACACGTCGGATGTCACCCGCAACGATATTGCCCAAAGCCCCATACCAAATTATTTTATCCATGCAGCGTCCTATTTCTAAATCGACGCCTAACGTAACGACTTGATCAAGGCAGTGTGTGGAGGAGGGGACATTTTCCAAAGGCCTAAATTGAAATGGGAAAAAAAACCTAACCCACCTTTGTCCAAGACTCTTCTGATTTCCACCCTGCACGTAAAAAATCAGGAAGTTCCGGTATTCGTGACCTTCAGGGCCGAGACAAGGCAAGAGGGGGGGGGATACAGGGGCCCTACCGGCGACAAGTTTGATTAAAGTTCCCCCTCTCTTCTCAATACTGGGAGTCTGTGCATGGGGAGGAGGAGGGGGTCGAGAGAGAGGGAAGGGGTGAGCATGGTATGTGGTGTTGGCACCATTTCGGCAAAACACGACGGGTTTATGTGCCCATGCAGGCAATAAGTGTATTATGGAATGCAAGCGCGTGTACAAAACAATGGGTCGACTAGTCGACTTTTCGCGACTATTACGCCGACGACCTAGATTTTCTCCTGATGACGGCCAGAGCATACTGGTAGAAACGTCGAGTTACCCTCAGGTTCTTTTCAGAACCGAACCTCTTCCTTTAAGAGACCTGATACATGGTGTCACCGCAAACCTTCCTATAAAGATTTTCAATATTCATTAGCAAATGTGTGATGTCATCACAGGATCATGCAACAGAAGCTCAATTGGTGGTGTACAAAATGGTTCTGAAAAGCTCTGGTTTTTCAAGCAGACCTGCTGCCAAAATGTATCCCTCCATGATTTGATTTAAGTGAAGGAGTTTTCCATCAGAGGGATTCATTTGCAGAAACCCCCGTGTAGACTTACGTCAGCTGAACAGGCCACATTCTGGTGCTGGCCCATTGGCAGCGAGTTTGAAAAAAAAAGGAGGCGGTACAGCCCACTCAGATCTCCGTCCGTGCGGTGAAATCCAGACTCATGGTCATGCCACCAACGACAGTATAATGTGACACGTCCGCCCTGTCCACTCACTGAAATCGATAACCCTGATCTGGCGAGTGGTGTCTTACCTCAGCCAACTGTCAGATTGAACCATTATTAGGCTCTGCGGCGTGGCTTGCATACGAAATAATAACAACAAGACAGAATAGATATGGGTGCTCTACATAATTCAGGGCAACTTGTAACATGTTGGTCCCCCTGTTTTCATATGGAACTAGATTCAGCTTTCCTGCATGTAATATTGTAACAAATTTGTAAGAACTGAAACATTATGTTGATTAAACAGTATAACTGTTCATGTATAACATACCGGAGAGAGGGATAGAGAGAGGAAGAGGGAGGGAGAGGGGAGAGAGAGAGGTGGAGGGGAGACAGAGGGAGAGAGAGATGTAGAGAGAGGTGAGGGTTTAAAGTTTGTGTGGTTAAGAAACCCAAGTCTGAATTTATGGCCGTTGATTTAGGGGATGTTCCTTGCTCCATTATACAGGGGTGCAGGCTTCGGATGGCAGGGAAAGTTACGACGGAAAAAAAACACCGGCAAGTTCATTCCGAAACCGAGACATTATTTATGACGTAGGGGTATCACCTCGCCACTCCGTCCGCCAGAGTAATTGATACATCTTGTTTTGGGGGTTCGGTACAACTCGCTCGACATATTAGTCATAGCAGACCCCTTGCTAGGCGTCGGAAAGAAAATCCAGAGCGAGTGGAGGGAGTTGGTTTACGGCGCCCGTACAGACAGTTCTCGTTAAAACGAAATTCCTAGTTTACTCGGTCAATTCGTTATATCCGAAATTCGTATTGCCCCACACAGCTGTGGTTTCTGCTAATTCCTCAGTACGTATTGTATTGGCTCTGTGTCATGCATGTACTGTACATTTGTGTGATCGTGTATGAGGTGAATGGATGCTTTCTAAGACGAGAAAGAAAAGGCAAATTATGATTACATGCATCCAAAATAATACGGCCGAATCACAACAGTGCGCCCTCAAGAGTTTGCAACGCGTTGGCCAAATCACCTTGAAATGTAATACTGTATTGGAACGCTATTTCAAATTTCCAAACAGTTCGTAACGAATCACATTCACCGGTAGCATGCATGATCGTATAGTACATAGAAAATAGCTATTGATAGTTTAATACATTGTAAACCGTTTAGAAAGCATAATTTTGATGTATACGTCGTACCCCTATATATACGGGTGTTCAAAATCCGCTTATAGCCGGCGTAGTATGTCTATGTATATAGTTAGCGTGTACAAGTGTTGCAAAGACCAACCATTCTACTGCGTGTATTATGTTCTATCGAGTCACAGCGTTACATAAGTCGAGGGCGAGCTGGCAGGTCCGAATCCTGCCTGAGTTCGCGTCCCTCGTTATGGTGATCCATGGATAGCAAGACTCGAGTAGGACTCGAATCCGAGCCAACTAAGAACTTGGTTGGATTTCACGATGCCTTACGATGCACCGTAACTCAACGTTCGATCGTAACTAACGTCGCCACTCAACTTAACCCGTCGTAACTTGAAACCGCCCATACGGGGTTTGTGCTTCGCTCATGGTCGTATAAGTCACGATGTTTTTGATGAAATCGACTACTGGTCTGTTTCGTGTACATGTACATGTACTGTTACTAGCACCAACGTGTTGTGGTGGATGATGTTGTTAACATGTATAGTGCACAGTACTGGAGTATACACAGCTTTATATGGAAACTCCCAGCGGTGGCCCGGTTCAATAGCACAGGTTTCGATCTATCAGTGTTCCCAAGGGCACTCGTTTCGAGTGGGCGAGGAAGACCGCTCTCCTCAGGCTAGCTCTGCGTGTCGTGGTCAAGGTCGTTCGAGTGACGAACTTCTCAGGCAATTACACCGTGTGGTTACCCCGTATACTGGCAATCTATCACGGCGGTTAAACACAATGACTTACACATTGAAGAAGTCATTTCTTCAACCAGGGACGGTAACGTCTATATGCGATTGTGTGTGACAAATGAAGATGTCTAAAGAAAGCCGTGTGCCAAACTTCATACTGCTGATACCGATAGCACTTCCAGACTCGGTTATAGGTAGAGTGCATGAGCTTCGTAGCAACAACTTATACCATCTATAGCCGGGAATGAAATAATGGTGGTTGTGATGGAGCATTGAATCGGAAAATTTAATCAGAAAGCCACCATCGTCACGTCTGATGAAGCAATGGGGCCATGGAGTTAGTATGGCCCTTCGTTCGCCTGTTCACTCTTGCCAACTTGTTAGACTTTGAAGTGCGTATGCTTGAGTTGCCACAAATTAGTGCATTGAGTGCAGTGCAAATAGACGCTGTAGTCTGTGTCTGGTAGTATAATGAGTTCATCCCTAGACATGCTCGCCTGAAAGGAAGATTTTCTATAAGGCCTCTTGTCAAAAAGATCATCGGTTGGGTATCGGATAATTTGACCCGTCCGATGACGTTTCCACCGGATAGCCATCGTGTATTTTTCACCCCAGAGTCCAGTACAATCGGCTTTCTACCGGAGGAAATTTTATCGGTCGGATGAATTCAACCGGCACTCAACCGATTATCTTTTTGACAAGAGACCTAACGACGGGCTGAGCACGCACTCTCATACTAGAAATGTCGAAGTACTGACCCCCTTGAAAGAGTTAATGCAAAAAGGGCCCTTAAATCGCGACATGCCTTTGTGCGTAATCGGCTGTAATCGTAATCGGCTGTTCCACCCAATATGTGACCCGGCACAACGACATGAAGAATATCCCACCAAAACATTTTTGAGTAAACAACGCCTGAAGTTAAAGTATCTTCGCAATTCAATTACAAATCAATTTTCTTTGTTTTCTTTTGGGAAATTTTAAGTATTAGAGGATATTATATTTTGATATCATTTGAAAGCTAATGGTATACTCTTTCACATCATTAGAAAACCTCAAAATCTCAAAAGTGGGGTTATTCCTCATTATGCTGTGCCGGGTCACATATAGCAATTTGTGAGCTTCACCTTGCCACTTTTATCTATCACAGTACCAGTAAAGATTTAAATAGGCATTACTTCAGCCATTTCATTTTCGGTGACAGAAGTTTGATGTACGGTATCTGAGGAATGGGACGTGCTACAGAGGTCAAATTCTCATCAAAATAAAGCTGTTTTCATACTCTTTCTGACCATGGGTAATGCTCCCTTCGGTATTGCTTTACTCTCGCTTCCCTCTCTCCCTCTGGCAGCTTTCCTCCTTTGCCCATCTCCTGTCGTCTGTATACTACATCACTGCCTTCCCTTCCCATTTGCCGCCGTGCCTTTGGGACAGGTCCCGAAAGTCTTCGAAACCCCAGGCTCTCCGAATTATGCGAGCAAGTAATACTGCCTAATGTGCCCAACCGTTCGCAATGTGCCGTTCGTCATGGATGTTGTGAAATTTTCGAGGGATCGGCAGACATGGCGGTAGGGCGAGTGTTCTGGAGTACATAAATAGCCTTTCCCCACCAGATGTTACGACATTCACGCGAGGAACATATCTGGAATCGGCGGTAGGTCTCGGGCACCGTGGAGGCAACGAAGCTCGCTCTAATTCCTGGGATGTCATATTTTTTTAAATATTTATTTACATAATGTATAGCTGCCGTGTCCCCTAATGGCACGGCGTGCTTCGCATTGGCACACGCACGAGCCCATACGGGCTGCGTTTGGGTGGCTGGAAAGACCCGTCCTTGACTTGAATCTGAAGACACACGATCTCTCGACTCGTTGTGACTGCCTGGATAGGCATTGCAACTGTTGTTCCCTTGGTGACACCGCGTGCATTAGTTCATTTTGAGAGTGAGTGTGGCTCTGTCTACTTCAGTCTACTTCATATCCAGCCCTCGGTACTCGTGTAGTCTGTTGTAGGTTCACTCTCTAAATGCAAAATAGTGAATAATTCACTCTCTCAAGGAGCGACAATCGCCCAGAGTGGACCGAAAAACCACTCTTGTAAGGAGCCTAACAGAGGACAACTCGAAAAAGAGTTGTCTACCATTTGACTCCTCTATAGAGGGGTGTTTTACGCCATTCCTAGCCATGTCCACACCTCTTACAGTGGTTTTCACTCTTTTTGAGCGGTTTCGGCTTTTCTTGAGGAAATTTCACTCTTTGTGCAAGTGGATTAATCACTCTTTTGCATTTAGACAGTATTATAGTTCTTGCTACCTCTAAAACCATCTGTAGATCTAACACTCGGAACGGTACCTATGAAGTCAATTGTATATACATGTAGATGCAGTCCTTAGTACTTCTGAAGTCTACCATCGACCTAGCTCTTGGTACCTTCGTAGCAAAGGTAGTCAACCCATCGTACTTATTCCGTGGCACCTGCCTTCCAAAGCCACACCCTATTAGCGTAATTCTTCCCGGAATGCCTGGCCAGTTATCCGGGGCACTGTGCACTGCTGTGCACGGTGTGCGGAGCCGGCGGGAACGGTGCAGAACCCCACGGCGTGCCCAAACCATATTACGCATTAAAGAGAAGTCCACATAATTCGAGATGCTGGCCTGCCTATGGCATTGATGTAGAGGGGGGGGGGACTAAAGCTAGGAATTCAGGAAAAGTTTGTGCACAGCGTGTTCAGTAGATCAGCTTCCGTATTGTGCTTAATATACCTTTCTTACGTCTAAAGTCATCAAACTTTTTGAAGTCTATTTTTGTAGATTTAGCCCTTGAAATTGTAATGTCTGGTGTAAATCTTGTCCTAGGCACTTTTGAAGTCTACTGCACATCTAGGCTTTTCAGGCGTTTAATTGTTTTTTTTAATAGAATGGATGCGATACCAATCTACCTGTATACAAACTTGTTCAATCCTAGCAGGACCATTTTTAGGACTTTATGGGCGTCGAACCAACACCAATGCGAATGGCGTACCTTCCTCAATCCTCCGTGGGGGTAATGGAGGATTGTGGAGGATCGAGGCAGGTATGAATATTTCCAGTTGGAGGATTGTGGAGGATTGAGGAAAGTTCTAACATTTACACTGGAGGATTGTGGAGGATTGCGGAAGGTTGTAAAATTTGTACTGGAGGATTGTGGAGGATTGAGGAAGGGTGTAACATTATTTTACACTGGGGGATTGTGGAAGATTGAGGAAGGTTGTAAAATTTGTACTGGAGGATTGTGGAGGATTGAGGAAGGTTGTAAAATTTACACTGGATGAATTTTGACAATATGGAAAGCTGTGGAACTTTGACAAAGGCACGTACCATGGAGCTACCTACTTATAGCTCCATGCATACACTGTCTTGGTAGTATGCACTTTGCTTTCACATAGTCAACTGTAATATAAACAAAGGATCCATTTACATGTACTTAGATGTGGAGGATTGAGGCAGTGGGGTACATGCACAAACTCATATTGGAGGATTGTGGAGGATTGAGGCAGTGAGGATCTTGCACAAACTCACATTGGAGGTTTGTGGAGGATTGAGGAGGGTTCCGGGCACGCAGCACTAGGGGGTAAGGGTTAACCCAACCCTACCTGAACCCAACATTACCACCACCACCGTGTTTGATATACAAAGTGTTTAGAGATGTACGAGTTACTGGCTCTCCTTAGACACCCATACTTACTGTCACAAGTGGCAACGCGCATGATGTCACTACAAGACATGACCATGCTTGTTCTCTGCAATGTTAAAGGTAAAAAATAGTGTTTGTGCACACCTACCCTAACCCTATCTGGAACCAGAAAGTATTAGGGATTTTTTTATTAGAATTCCTATACTTATAGGCCATGGAGTATGTGTACACTATAATGATGTGATACAGTCGAGAACGGGTGGCTTTTCTTATAGCGGAGATAAGGCGAAATTTGTAGATTAGTCTAAAACGGATGATTCACAACATAGTACGTCCTTCATGAGTTTGCTGTGGTCTGGAAGGGTCGAAATATTCCGCGCGTTGTGATTGGCCAACGCATTGCAAACTCTTGAGGGCGCACTTTTGTAAAACGCCCGCATCGGTACTGGATCGACGCCCATGAAGTCTTCCCTGCATTTCTTAAAATGCACATAACATTTTGCGAAGCTGCACTGCGTGTAGATTGCTGTCAGCTATTGTCATAACGGACAGGGGGCTTGCACGTGATGTAACTCTACCTTCTCAACACGGCCTCCCCACCAGGAGATGAGAACGAGGATACCACACGTTCAAAATTCCCCCCTCCTCCTCGCCCGGCTACCACGCCCCCTCCACCCACGACTCTCACTCACTTCCAGCGCTCACAGAAATTATCTCCCCGGCCATCGAGTGTTTGTAACGTGCGGCGTTATTTAGATAAGTGGCGATAATGGAGGGGCCACACATCAAGCTCTTGTCCCGAATTGAAATATCATAAGCACCGACATATTTGTCTCGCCTGTGCACTGTTTATTTTGGCGCCGTGACGTAATGGGATAGGGTCCAGACGGCTGTTGCATGTCGACAGATTCCTCGCAGTTGGTCTTAAAGTGGGTCATAATCCCTCAGTGATTTTTTTTTTTTTCAGAGAGGGGGTATGTAGAATCTCTTGGCTTGGTCTACGTGCGGAGCGCTGAACGAGTAATGGCATTTGAACGCCCAAATAGGAAATGTGGGTAATGCGATAAGGCCATGGAGTGTTGAAACAGTGTCGACTGCTGTTTATAAGCGCGCGCTGACGTGCTCTGCGGGAGAACAATGTACGCGGTCAGCTGGCGCCCAGACCTGGCCGCCATGTTGAGTCATGTTCCCCGAAGACGTTGCAGCGGTACTCGTTGGATATTTGTCACGGGCGCCTGTCTGAGGTCTGCAGTGGGACTGATCGCTACCGTCAGTGGCTCCTTCCAGTGCCGACATGGATTGCTGCGTCTTAGAACGGAAAGTCGGGAACCGTCCGTTTCCAACGCAAACTGGTCCAAATTAAATGCTTCCACGTTTCTCGTTCTCTGTCTAAACACCAGGGAACGTTTGAGCAAAAAAAAACATGTTTGCACCACTTTTGTCTGAAATGTGAGGTTTGTTGCAAGACATTAAAATGACCATTGATTCTTCAGTTACGGTATCGGTATGATACTATTTTTTTCTTACGTGGTGGGTTGTCGAAATGTCGCTTGTTGCGGCTTGTTAGACTGTTAACGATTATCATACGGCCTTGCATAATGCATAATTAGTCACAAGGTGTATAAGGATACGTATTTGATGGCGCCGCCATGCATATGCATTATATCGTCATCGCATTGTTGCATAAATGCATATTGATAAGGTCGCCACAACGTGTACGGGGATACGTGGCGTGGCCATTGAATATGTAGTATTGTCACCGCGAAGCATTATTGCATAAATGCATACTTAGGTCGACCCTATACAACATTGGGAAGATCGGAAAACATCGATATCCACGTATTTCCTTCTAATCTACTGTTTGTAGATGGTCATGATAGAAACCTCATGTTGAAATCTTACGGTCTGGGATGCTGTATTTCTCGAGAAATCTTTACTCAAACATCGACAAATAGTTTATCACTCGTGAGTAATAAACTATTTCTTACGCTACAGAACGGTACGTGAACAATGACGGTTATTTTGCATTTTTCCACTTTCTCTGATTACCATTTGAGCTAAAACCGTCGCAGTATTGCCTTTTCGGAATGTTAAATGGTTTAAGACACAAACTGTGGCAATTTTTTGACCTTTTCCAATGTTTTATAGGGCCTTTAAAGGGATAACACAACACAACATTGGTCGAGGTCAAAGAATAGCATCCATAGTTGTCTGATCCAACAAATGCATGAAATAGCACACCTATAAAAAAATTAGCTCAATCCGCCAACCGAGTCCCTAGAAAATCCTGAAAACCACTTCATGTGTTTCGCGAAAATGCAGCATTCAACGAATTGTTCCGAAAAATGATTTTGATCTCGGATTGAGACGTAAATTATTTCTTCACTCTTTTCTAAAAAAAAAAAAAATACAGCATTTTAGACAAATATTTCAGTGCGAGGTTTCTACTTTAACCATCTTCAAACTGTATAAGTTTCATGTAAATCTGTGAACATTTCTGTTTTTCGATCTTACCAATGTTGCGAAGGGGCTTTAATGCATGAATACGTGATCTGTGACGTCGTTAATGCACACGTGAGACCATAACCGGGGGTTGCTTTTCGACGGAGATCCCTGAAGCTGACTACTCGCAGCGTAACGGTCTCTCGTTTCCCCGGATATCCCGCGCTAGAAATCCTAACGGTAGCGGGTGATGGATTGGGGCTAGGCCTGCACGTCACAGTAATTCGTATTTCCCCCGAAGGAAAATCCTCCCCAAAACGATAGATCACTCGGGTCGTAAAAAAATAATGGACACAGATCGGGCTGCCTCCATATCCGCTTTCCAACGGAAGCTAGCCTCCTTCTCAGGGCTGCGCGCCTGTGCTCGCACCCGTACGGCCGTGGTATAGTGTAATTGAGATCGAGGGCGACATCCGAGCGTCAGCACCATGCTCAATTCTTTCAATTTGACGACTACGTGTAACAGCCGTATCCATTATTTCATGCGTGCCCATTAGATGATTACAAAACGGCTACTTGGCTGTGTGTCGAAGCAAAACGTCTCCCGTCTTCACGCCGTGTATTTCAAAATGGACGAAAGAAGGACAGAGTCGGGCCCACGCCGATGCCGAGTTTTCTCAAGGGCCTTAATTGCATCGTCATTGTGATGAATACGAGGTACCAGACCGCTGCTATATACGCGCTGGCACGCGATCACAGTGCAAGCAGAATCCCGCAGAATGCCTTGAAATCTCGTCTGCGTTTAGGCATTTCATAAAAGATGTTCCCGAGATCGTTGCTCGAAGAAACCTTTGCCCACTTTGGCCTCACGGGTTGAAAGCATCAATGAATAGGTGCCTACAAGATAAGGTGACGTGATATCGGGAGTGAAGATGTGAATTGGTTGAAGCTCAGCTCACGGCAAGGAAACCGTATTAGGTCCCCGATCATAAATTGGGGCTCTTCCTGTGCCGTACCGCCACCGGCCCATGTCCACCGAATCCCCCCCCCACCTCCCCCGCGGTATATTCTGTCCAAGCTATGACGAATCGCTCCCCTCTGCCAGGTTGGCAGGATGCCCGGCAGCTAACAAACTTGTAGAGGTTTTTCTCCCTCTGTGTTGCAAGGCAGAAGTTCCCCGGGCTAGAATTTGTTTTCAGGGATCGCTGAGATTCTTGGATCGCTCTCTTTCCCTACCGTTTACTGCATGACTTAGAATGACCGAAATATCCTATATTTTGAAGAACTTTAGCGTTTCAAGTTCGACAGGACCTTTCCCATAGTTGGGATCGAAAACTTCAGGCTGTGTAAGGCTTTGAGTGCAAAAAGTTTGGCCACTATTTAGTATCGACTTGGAAATCACATTTTAGGTTATTGAAAGTGGAATTGGTAAACCTTGTCTCTCGACACAGTGCCTGAAACGTCGTATATGTACCACCCCTGTCCCTGTCCCTGACCCTGTTCCTGTCTCTGTCATTTTTCTTGCCCTTGTCCCTCTCCCTGTCCCTCTCACTCTCCCTCTCCCTCTCCCTCACTCCCTCTGTCTGTCCCTCTCCTTCAGTCCCTCTGTCTGCCCTCCTCTCTCTCTCTCTCCTTCTCCCTCTCCCTCTCCCTCTCTCCCTCTCTCCCTCTCTCCCTCTCTCCCTCTCCCTCACTCCCTCACTCCCTCACTCCCTCACTCCCTCACTCCCTCTCTCCCTCTCTCCCTCTCTCTCTCTCTCCCTCTCTCCCTCTCTCCCTCTCCCTCTCTCCCTCTCCCCCCACCCCTCACCCCTCGTCCCTCTTCCAATGCACACCTGCCCTCGTGTATTTGTCAAGATTCGGGACACGTGCCAAGGCAAGGCAAGGCCCCGTGCCGAAACGAACATATCGACTGTTCCGTGTCGATAAAAGGCCAAACGATTACGCTGGCGACCCGATCCCTGGACGGTGTACGGGTATGGGCATACATCTTGCGGTCGGCGTTGCGTATGTACATGCCCACTGCGTCTGGCCCAGACGGTATGGAGGAAGTGTTCTGTAATGAATTACGTATGTCTTTCGTACGTGTGCTTGAGGATGCATGTAGGGGTGACTAGGGGAAAGCGGGACTATTTTTTCCGGCTTCGCATTTAAAAAAACGCAGTGGCTGTTGTTACGGCAGTCGTCCGTGTGGTTCCCTGACTTGATTGTATTTCGTCAGCATTGCAGGCTGGTTGAACCAGTCTATAAGCTGAGAGTATGGTTCCAAGAGCTAAACATCCTGACAAATACTTTGAAGTCAGGGAACCACACGGACGACTGCCGTAACAACAGCCACTGCGTTTAAAAAAAATTATTATATCTTGACTTCGCGTTGAATGCTCCAGAAAGGCAAGGCAAAAGGCACGTCTTGCCGGTCACGGCCTTCCCTAAGACATGCCAGGAAAGGCCCTAGCGTCCGGCCATCATCGGAGACAGCCAGCCTTTCCCAGAACAAAATCGATTCAGTAAATACAGACCCTAACGGGTGCTGGCGTGAGGGATGGCTGGCTGAAGGAGCGAGTGAGGAGAGCCCCCCCCCAAAAAAAAAAAATTAAAGATGGCGGGGAGCGACTCTTGTCTTATCATCATGTTTAGCTTTCCTGACAAAATAGTGGACACACTGAACGCCATCTGGGCAAGATAACAGTCGAAATGTGTGGTCTATATCGGTGCACCGTCAACATGTCAGACCAACAGTCTCTGCCGAAATCGTTTACCCTATATGTGACCCGGCACAGCGACATGAAGAATATCCCACCAAAACACTTTTTGAGTAAACAACGCCTAAAGTTAAAGTATCTTCACAATTCGATTACAAATATTTTTGTGTGTGTATTTTCGGAAATTTTAAATATTACAGGATATTATATTTTGATATCATTTGAAAGCTAATGGTATACTCTTTCACATCATTAGAAAATCTCAAAATCTCAAAAGTGGGGGTTATTCCTCATTATGCTGTGCCGGGTCACATATACCCTGTCTAGTTTCATCAACTTGAAAAGAAAGTAAATACAAAAAGACTGTTGCCATCTGCTCACTGACTAAAATGACCTGCACTTCGTCAATCTCAACGGTTACACGGCCTGACGTTTCGATCCTAGCAGGACATTTGCCTTTGAGAAAGGTCCTGCTAGGATCGAAACGACCCTCTAACGTTTGAGATTGACCATAAAAAGGAAGGGGAGTTTGGGGATTTGAGATTATTACCAACACCATTCAAAATACGGAAATACGGCACTCTACAGTATTCGCCAATGATGCTACATCTGATGATTGTGTACTTAAACTGCCAAACACCCGGTAAACGAAGCTAATCGAACGCACACGTAAATGGGGCTTTCGGTCGCAACGCGGCAACACACGAAGTATTATCGAGACACAGAACTTGGCACACCTTGGTTTTGTTTGACTTGCACCGCAAAACGGTTGAAAAGGTCAGTAGCAGGCCTCCCTTCCCCCCAAAAAACTCGAGATCTGTTCTGCCGTCGCCCAATGGGCGTGGTCTTTCTAGACGACCGGTGACGTCAGAGCGACCAGACGTGCCTGCACAAACGGGGCTTGTAATGACGTCACAGCGACGCTCACGTTACATAACGTCATTTTGTTCGGCATCCTGTGCAATAGTTCATCCTCTATCGATATCCCGCGATATCCGGCGTCGGTCGGTTGTTCTCCCCCTAGCTCGGGTGCAGATTGACGGCGCTGATGGGAACGATTCTCGGTCATCCTTCTCTCGCTGTTCTAAATCGGTGGTAAGTCCAGCGATTGTCACGCCGATCCCCCGCCAACATTCTGGGCTTATAGTATGGCTCTGAATATGGCGAACTGCGACCTTTTGCGTCCGAGACAAGATCGGATGCGATAAGCCTGTGAGGTTTCCACCCATATATATATATAACGGGGTGGACGGGGACCTTGAAGCGACTCTGGAACTCGGGAAAGAACGAGGGGAGGGAGGGAGAGAGAGAGAGAGCGGGCGGGGGGGTTATGGTTAGAGAGAGGAAGAGGGGAGAGAGGGAAAGAGGGAAGGAATGGAGAGAGAGAGAGGTGGGGAGAGTGAGAAAGAGAGGGGAAGACGGGAGAGAAAGGCAGAAAAAGTGAGCGTGAGAGAGATGGAGAGAGACTTAAGGAGTGAGAAGGGAGAGAGAGAGGGGAAGGAGAGAGGGGGAGAGGTAAAGAGATGGAGAGAGACAGAGAGAGGACGAAACAGGGATTAGGGGAGAAAAGGCAGGGAGACAGAGGAACTTTCACAATTGATCTCGGAATAAACGCATTGTATCAGTTCGGTGTATACAAAGATGGTCAAGACTTCACGTGGAAAGTTGTGGGAGATTGTTTCGTCGTGAAACCGTCTCGTACAACGGAGTCTCCCTGGGCAAACGACTGCAGGATATACAGCACACTCAGCGTTGAAGCTTGTCTCCTCCCGTGGGAGGAACTTTGACCCCGGGCTCTGACCTAGGTCAACGGAGATCACGTGATACTGCTGAGGGGCGGACCAGCTGAGTTTCTGTGATATAGACTGCATGGTCCACACACCATGGCACATAAATGACTCATGTTGTGAAACGTTGCCAGTAGAATCTGCTATTCAATAATGCAAGGGAAGTATAGTAGCAGTACGGGTAGTGTATCTACGAGCGACCTGACCTATAGAATGGATGGGAACTTGTCCTGCTATTGAACATTGATGCGACCACGTTCCCTCTGCCCCGTAATTCCCTTTCCGATGAAGCGTCCATTTTGGTTCTCCCCACCAGAATATATTGTGACAAGCAAGTCTGCGCGTGCGCCGTTACGTACGCCTTGGTGCCCGAAATACCATTAACCACACTTTCAAAGATGGTTGGTTTCTTGTAAATGGGAGTTGCTATGCCGTTGAGGTATACAGAGAAGACTGATGTGACTGATTCATTGGCTGAATTCCTTCGGTTAGGCAACGATTGTCTAATTTGTCTTCGCTTTGTTCTATGTGGTGTAGATCTGTTTAACATTTGGCGGAAATGTTAATCAGTGAGAGTTTATCGTACCCGACGTGCAGTTAGCGCTGTACGCTTCGTGCTGCCTGGTGAGAGTGAGAGTGAGAGTTTGCCCTTCCTTGATGTGCGGTTACCACTGTATGCTCAGTGCTTTGCCTGATTGCCTGGTGATACTGTCATTCAATGAGGGTTTTCTTAGTGTACAGTTACCACTGTGAGCTCAGTGCTTTGCCTGATTGCCTGGTGATTGGTGTAGGTGATAATGTCATTAAATGAGAGTTTGCCCTCCCTTGATGTGCAGTTACCACTGTATGTTCAGTGCTTTGTCTGATTGTTTGGTGATAATGTCATTCAATGAGCGTTTCCACAGTATATGCTCAGTTCTTTGCCTGATTGCCTGGTGATTGGTGTAGATGATAATCTGTCATTAAATGAGAGTTTGCCCTTCCCTGATGTACAGTTACCACTGTATTGTTCAGTGCTTTGTCTGATTGTTGGTGATAATGTCATTCAATGAGCGTTTCCACAGTATATGCTCAGTTCTTTGCCTGATTGCCTGGTGATTGGTGTAGGTGATAATGTCATTAAATGAGACTTTGCCCTTCCTTGATGTGCAGTTACCACTGTATCTCACTGTGAGCTCAGTGCTTTGCCTGATTGCCTTGTGATTGGTGTAGATGATAATGTCATTAAATGAGTTTGCCCTTCCTTGATGTGCAGTGACCACTGTATACCACTGTATACTCAGTGCTCTGCCTGATTGACTGGTGATTGGTGTAGTTGATAATGTCATTCAAAGAGGGTTTGTCATGGCATTC
The DNA here is from genome assembly GCA_949987565.1 of Luidia sarsii. Classification (NCBI taxonomy): domain Eukaryota; kingdom Metazoa; phylum Echinodermata; class Asteroidea; order Paxillosida; family Luidiidae; genus Luidia; species Luidia sarsii. The sequence goes on from OX465121.1 coordinate 3,962,690, forward strand.
GACATGATATCATGCATGGCGTCACTTTCACTATGCCGACTTAAACAAAGTTTTTTAAGTCGTCACTGCAAGATTTCGAAAAGCAAATCATTATGTTATTCACTTGACATTATAATATGATTATATTGGATTGTAATTCATCTCGCCATGTCATCATCTCATTTTTTTCGACATGGCAAGATACTTGATCTCCCCTTGATGATTTATAAGGTTGTGAAATATCGACATGATATGGAAATGTATGCGTTCCTGTCCACTAGATAATGGTTAATATCTCGACTAGATAGATTCGCTTGTCAAGTTCGTAAGAAGAATGGCACTTAGGTGCTTCCGTACATAATGTATTGCCGTGCGCTGGTCGTGTGATTTCAATCGATATGATTGGAAGATTTATGATTTCTCGTCCATGAGATATGGTCATTATGTCGACTAGATAGATTCGCGTGTCAGCAACCGATTTCAAGGAACTTTAAATGTTGCGTACGCATCATTTTGTTGCGTAACTTACGCAACATTTTGCTGCCTTTTCTAAATACTGCAGAAAAGATCCATTTTGGGGCAAGACTTACGCAACATTTGACATTGCGTAACTCTCGCAACTTTTCTTGTAATCGGCTGCTGGTCCATATTTATAAGAAGAATGGCACTTTGGTGCTTCCGTACATAATGTATTGCTGCGCGCTGGCCCTTTGATTATACTGCGCATATGGAAGATAGATCTATGCCTATTGGAAGGGCCTACTGTTTAAAACACGCTGCCGGGGTTGGGAAGGGGGGCGACTTGAACCAGTGCGTGTGGCGAAGATTCCCAGTCGCCTTACAGCCTTTGCGTATTGGATTAGGTTAGGATTGGATTAGCTCTCTGGGTCGTGGAATCGGCCCTCAAGCGAAGGATCCAGCCCGTGTTCGGTCTGGCGTATACTGCAGCAGGTCGGGCAGTTCGGTGAACTTGCCAACAGGGAGACACACAGCCTCCTCCCCTCCCCACCCCTCCCCACCCCTCCCCACACCCTCCCCTCCCCCTTCCCCTCCCCACACCCGCGAGCCCCAAAAGGCCAATGCTAAATGACGTCACGCCATAGAGACCGCCGTTATACAGTGCCGGGTATGCGTGCCTCAGACAGAGTGCATGGTGATTCAAAATTGACGATAATTCAATTGATCGTCGCCCTCGGTCTCAACCTATTTGGTTATTTCGTCTGCTTAAACAAATTCGAAAAATATAAACAGTTTATTTACCCAAGCACTGGCTCCCCCGCCTCAGGAACCTGTGAAATGTCCCCTTTTCATTGAACCCCTTTTCATTTTAAAGATATTGATTATTAAAGGGATAACGCAACATTGGTCGAGGTCAAAGAATAGCATCCATACGTTGTCTGATCCAACATATGCATGCAATAGCACACCTGTGAAAATGTCAGCTCAATCCGCCAACCGAGTCTCGAGAAAAGAGTGAAAACCGCTTCATTTGTTTCGCGAAAATGCAGCACTCAACGATTTGTTCCGAACAAACGTTTAGATCTCGGTGAGACATAGACGATTTCTTTTACTATTTTCTCCAAAATACAACATTTTATGCATAAATATTTTCAGTACCTATTGCTACTTTGTTAGAGAAGAATTGAAGGTTTGCATGCTGGAAGTACCAAGTGGAAGGTTTGCGGTGACACCATGTAACACATCTCTTTTTAGATGGAGTGTGTCTCTGAGAAGAGTCGGTTGCCGGTAGAGTTACCCGGCTCTTTTCAGAACCACACTCCGTCTCAAAAGAGATGTGTTACATGGTGTCATAAAAAAACTCCCACTTTATACAAGACCCATTTGCTCTTGCCTTGTAAGGCAAGCCTTCACTTCTTTTGATAAGAAAAAAGCATGATTTGAACGCAGCAAATAGCGGGGTTGTTGAACAGGCGCTGGAAGTCAGAGGTATCACTGTCGGGAGAAAACACCGTCCGGGGCACGCGCTGGATGATCAGCTTCGCTGTGTTCTAGTCGCTCCTAGTCCCGGGGTCACGGGCCCTGGGGCCTGGCCCATTGACTCGGCGCCTCCCGACCTCCTCGGCACAGCGACCGACGGCCAAAATAGGGGACGGGTGATGGTGATTCGTGGCGGCACTCAAGGGGAAACCGTCCAATCTGGATCATATTTTTTTAACCGCCTCATCATCGGCAACCGCCGGGTACCTCTCTCGTGGGAGTCGTGTCTCATCGCACGAGGCAGATTAGTCCGAATAATGGGCAACGGTCTGGAATATGGGTATTATTATCTAATGCATATTCTAATTTACGTTCTATATCGTCAATGTTGCACTATGTCTAAGTTGGGAAAAGGTTTATCCAAAAAAAGAGGGAGGCAGGGAGGCATTGAGGCAGGCAGGCAGGCAGGGCAGGCAGGCAGAGCGGGACAGGACAGGGCAGGGCAGGCTGGCAGGCAGGCAGGCAGACGGGCGGGCGGGCAGGGAGGTATTGAGGCAGGCAGGCAGGCAGGGCAGGGCAGGCAGGCAGACAGAGCGGGGCAGGACAGGACAGGGCAGGGCAGGGCAGGGCAAGGCAGGGCAAGGCAGGGCAGGCAGGGCAGGCAGGGCAGGCAAGGCAGGCAGGGCAGGCAGGGCAGGCATTGGGGTAGGCAGACAGGCGGGCGGACGGCCGGGCGGGCAGGGAGGTATTGAGGCAGGGGAGGTAGGCAGGCAGAGCGGGGCAGGCCAGGCAGGCAGGCAGGCAGGCAGGCAGAGCGGGGCAGGACAGGGCAGGGCAGGCCAGGGCAGGCCAGGGCAGGCAGGGCAGGCAGTGCAGGCAGGCTGGCATTGGGGCAGGCAGACGGGCAGGCGGGCGGGCAGGGAGATATTGAGGCAGGCAGGCAGGCAGGGGAGGCAGTCAGGCAAGCAGGCAGGCAGGCAGGCAAGCAGGCAGGGCAGGCAGGGCAGGCAGGCAGGCAGGGCAGGCAGGGCAGGCAGGGCAGGCAGGGCAGGCAGGGCAGGCAGGGCAGGCAGGGCAGGCAGGCAGGCAGGGCAGGGCAGGATGGAGTTTTTCTGACGTTATACTCCTAGAATCCTAGAGCAGGCCGGGGACAAGCTGTCTCCATCGACGCCCCATGGCCCAGCGCCAGGAAATTAGAGTTGAAAACGGGCAAAGCATGCCCCCAACTCTCCCACACACCCACCCACCCATCCACCCTCCCACCCAGTCAGTCACCTCAGACGACCCAAAGGGCAGTTATTGACTCTCTCTTGTCGAAATTGTAAAAACCCTAACCCTTCGGGAACCTTTAAACGATCCCCGTTATCAATTAGCATCTAATTGGATTTGCCGAAAGCTGTTGAAAAATGGGTCCTTTACGGTAGACTAATGCGCCAAATTTCATTTTCGAAATGATCACTGACTGAACTGAAGTACACTTGAGAATCTGGCTGTCTGGTGAGTGTCCGTGGGGGTAAAACTCATAAATCTTTCGGGGGATTTTTTTTTTAATAGATTCTCTTTGGATATTAAGATGTTAGTCTTCGATGCTCTGTATACTCTTGGGCCTAAGAATTTGGCTTTTTCGTTTTTGTGGTGCGAAGACATTGAGATGGTAATCCGTTTCCATCCAAGAAGGACCTTTCTTGGCGGCAGAGAAAGGTTCACCCACCATTCAACATGAAAGTATAGACGATTACTGGAATTCATCATAAACAGGTATACATAAGAGAATCATATAAAGGCCCAATACCGGTACAACATTGGGAAGATCGAAAAACATCGATATCCACAGATTTCCTTCTAATTTGCACAGTTTGCAGATGGTCATGATGGAATACTTATATTGAAATCTTACGGTCTGGGATGCTGTATTTCTCGATAAATCTTTACTCAAACACTTTACTGGAAAAACACGGCTATGTGCATGGGAGCGCCAGTCAGAATCAATTCAAGCATTAACTGCCGGGTTCAAGTCCCGGTCCAGTCCAAGATTTCTTCATCATTTTTCCCCCCAATGTTTACATTACTTTTGTGAGATGTTGGTAGTTTTGATGGTCGGATGGTAACTTCAGGCACAAGACCCATGCTGCACGTATTTCAGTATGCAGTCGAGTTACATCATTACACGCAACAGTTACTATGTAAAGGCAAGAGCTGAACCAAGTTTGTGCGTTTTATAGTAGTATAGTAGCCGTTAGTGCAAAGCCTGGTCAGATTACATTCTCACAAACGCAAATCGTCATAATATCTTTGAGAGCCTTCTGGCGGTTTTATTACTCCCATGAAAGTAAAGATGTCCAATTTCTTTTGGATTTTAGCTCGAAACTGTTGAGAGTACACGCGGGTCTATGGACGTCACCAAATAGCATACAGCTGCAGCTAATTGCCGTAGACTTCTGTATACAATTCCCGAATTCGATACCTGGGGCTTCGAATTACCCACTAGTCTATGGGAGTCTCCGACCGGCGTCTACAGCCATTTCCCGTAGACGTGTGTGCAGTAACTATACACTTACCGTCCGACTGCATCGGCTGCGGCTTCAAATTGCACGCGAGTCTATGGGAGTTGGCCCAAACAGCGGCTGCAGCCAATTACCATAGACTCGCGCGCTATTGCCGGCCGCAGCCACCCGGCCTGTGAATTGGGGCACGGGCGTTGGGGACCAGTACAGCGTGACCAGGACCTCTATGCTTTACCACAGGGGGGTGGCTTGTACCCGTTGCCCAGGGAAAACCTTCCTTCCTCCCTAACTGGTCGTGGGCGATAATTTGGGCGCTTAATTTGGCAGGTGGGCTCGGTCTGTTACCTCGGAAGCTGTCATTTAAGACAAGGCCCCCCCCCACCCACACTCTCTCTTGACTCTCAGCACTGTATGTGTTCAAACACGCACATGTATAGGCCTACACCCAATAATTCACAGGCTGTCGAATCTCTTCAGAATCTACTTTGCAAGGTCACCTTTTTTTTGGTCAGACTCGTTTTCCAGGCACATATTTTCGAGTTTAAGCTTCTTAAGGGCTACGTTCAGACAGCGTGTCGTATAGTTAAATCTGATCGAGGTAAAACGCCTTCTAACCACAGGGAGCAAGTCCTCAATTACAAACTCAGTGCGTTCATATACAGCGTCCTACAGCAAGCAGTGACCCTACACAACTTTGGTTATATCGAAAAAACTGAAATGTTAACAGATTAACATGAAACCTATACAGTTTGAAGGTGGTTAGAGTACAAACCTCTCACTGCATAAATTTTTTTATTTTTTTGTTAGAAATGAGTAAAAGAAATCGTTTACGTCTCACCGAGATCTAAACTATTTTTCGGAACAGTACGGCGTGGAATGCTGCATTTCCGCGAAACAAATGAAGCGGATTACACGATTTTCTTGAGACTCGGTGTGCTATTTCATGCATATGTTTGATCAGACAACGTATAAATGCTATTCTTTGACCTCGACCAATGTTGTGTAGGGGCTTTAAAACCAGTTTGTTGGTGAATTAATTCATTCTAATGTTTGTGAATATCTTTCCGCTTAAGGCTTATACATGTATATGTTCAGCTTTTCCCATGAAGCATGGAAATAAATGTGAGTTTGAATTACAAAAAAAAAAAAAAAAACATTGCTGCCTTAAACCGGATGTTGAAAGGCGATTGTGTCCAAACATCGTTTTAGCGGACCGGTTTTAACTTTTAAAACGGTGTCGGAGCGTTCAGACACACTTTTTTTAAGCCAATCGGTTTGAAACGGTACGTAGTTTTAGCAAATTTTAATCGCTGTCTGAACGGACCCAAATTCTAGTAGGTATAGGCCTACTAGCTAGGAAAAGTGCATTATAATCCTTTCGCTATATGAATTTGAAACGTGTACAAACCATAGGATGCTGAGTGTTTTGTTTACCCATATACGCAGCCGCATCCTCTCCAGAAAATAAAAACCGAAGCATTTCTTAACCGTGATTGTGGTTTTTTTTTATTCACAAACTGATTTGCCATCACCCGTTTTCGAGTTGCACCCTGCACGTCGTGGGTCAAATCTGCCGTTTTCGACAAAGCCTGATCCACTGAACCCCATGGTTGTCTGAAGCATTATTTGTTCAATAATTATATCAGTGAATTAGCTCCGAAAACTCCGCATTTAAAGGCCCTATACCCACATTGGGAAAGGTCAAAATATTGCCACTCGCGAGTAATGAACTATTTGTCGATTTTTGAGTGGAGATTTCTCGAAAAGTACAATATCCCAGACCGTAAGATTTCAACATAAGGATTCTATCATGACCATCCACAAACTGTGTAAATTAGAAGGAAATCTGTGAACATTGATGTTTTCCGATCTTCCCAATGTTGTAGGCATATAGGGTCTTTATAGAAATGTGTGTACACTCGCTTTATTTCGATCTGATCGGCGGAGCCATCTTGGCTGGATTTAGTGTGCTGCACCCACACAGTTCCACTCTCCCGTGTCTTGAGGTTCACGCATCACGGCTTGCATTCCATCGGCGCGTCGGCTATCTTCACGGTTGGCGCAACATCGGAGGAGACGGCGTGTGTTATTGTGGCGGCTGTCGTCCCCTCCACCCCATCCCCGACGCTCCTGGGAACGAGGTTACTGCACTTGTCCGATAGGCCTGCTGGGCGCAGAACACTAAATAGAGCTCCCATTGAACACTGTACAAAAACACTCACTTTCAAAGCCAATTATCCCATGCCCAAAAGTCTCTCAGTTCTTGTAGCTATACTTAAAATTGTAGTTTGGACCTTCATCTCTCAGATTCTTTTCAATTTTAGTGCTCTTAGCCGATTAGATTTTTTGCTAATTACCCCCAGAAAAAAACACCCCCAAAATGTGTAGCCGTCCAAGCCAAATTTCTGCAAGGATTTTGGGATGGACCCCTCCACTTCCACAGCCAAAATTAATAGGGCCACATTTAAAGCCAGATATGGTCCAAATTACAAACCAAATTTAAGAGTGAACCCCCAGGTTGTCTTAAGCTTCACTTGTTCTACAATATATCAGTTAATTAGCCTCCAAAGACCCCTTATTAAAAAAAAAAAGTTGTGGGTACACACTTTATGATAATCAGCTCGGCGGAGCCATGTTGGATGGATTTTGTGTGCTGCACCCGTCGTCCCCTCTACACCATCCCCAACCCCATCCCCGACGCTCCTGGGAACGAGGTTACTGCACTTGTCCGATAGGCCTGCTGCAGCGCTAGGACGACTCTTCATCTCCTCTGGGGACGTGTGTGCATCTCTACGGCGTCAACATGCTCCCCTAGCTGCCTAAACATTATTGTCGGACAGTGCGGACCAAGCGCGCTCGCTGTGCGGCACGGGTACTACCTGACCAAAGAATTGTAGGACTAGGGAGCATGTTGACTCCGAAGAGCGTGTTGACACCGAGGAGCTGCATAGACGTGAGTCGCCCCACGGCTGTTGCCTGCACCACGGCAAAACAACGCCAAGGAGTGCCCAGTCTGCATCAAGTTAATAGATTAAGAGAGTTTGGAAGGAGGGACGGTTACTTTTTGGATCGACAACAGGTCTTGAACAACAAATCAGCCAGTCTACGCTGACCGGTGAAACGCCACGAAGTCGACTCGGATCTATAGGGGCCCACTGCACCTGCGAAATCGAAGCACGCCTGTCGCGACCCAAATTAATAGGGACGACATTCCTGGGAACAGGTGTGACGACTTGCGCACTGGAAGCGCCCGAATGTCCACTTCCGGCTGATAGAAATGGTGGGGAGACCAGGTGGTGATATTTTTTTCCCGTACTACTTGCTATGGGTCCATATGTTTGTGCACAAACAAAGTATGAAGAATTGAGTCTCGGGTCACTCAGATTGTTCACGTATACGTTGTATTGGCTGTGCAGAAAGCCTTATTTGCTGTGAAGAAAGCTATCCCTATAGCTTTAACTTCAACTGGTATATGCGGGCGGGGAATGGCGTATTTCACTCGCAATGGTATAGCTCATAGCAACATACAGTATTTCTGAAGACCGGATTTAGATTCCTAATATCGTCGCCCAACGGCTTGATCAAGGCTAGTGTATGGGTGCAGAACACTAAATCGAGCTCCCATTGAACACTGTACAAAAACACTCACTTTCAAAGCCAATTATCCCATGCCCAAAAGTCTCTCAGTTCTTGTAGCTTTACTGGAAATTGTAGTTTGGACCTTCATCTCTCGGATTCTTGTCAATGTTAGTGCCCTTAGCCGATTAGATTTTTTGCTAATTACCCCCAGAAAAAAACACCCCCAAAATTTGTTGCCGTCCAAGCAGAATTTCTGCAAGGATTTTGGGATGGACCCATTCACTTCCACAGCTAAATAGGGCCACATTTAAAGCCGGATATGGTCCAAATTACATACCAAATTGAAGAGTGAACCCCGAGGTTGTCTTAAGTGTCACTTGTTCTACAATGTATCAGTTAATTAGCCTCCAAGACCCCTTATTAAAAAAGGTTGTGGGTCCACACTTTAAGATAATCAGCTCGGCGGAGCCATCTTGGATGCACTCGTATGTCTTGAACACTCCAACAATGGTGGTTGTACCCCCCTCAGCGTCTATACACAGTTGGTTTCTGATTTCCGGGCTACCCCGGACACAATGCCGCGGCCTTAGTTTTCGCTTCGACTCGGCGTGACTCACGTTATCGCTGGGCCAGGTGGGGGAGGCCGGGGCCGGGGTATATGGGGGGGGGGGGTAGGGGGGCTACACCCCCGGAGACACAGGGAAAGTGGGGGATGCGACTACTGGAGGTGTCTCTCAGGAGTTGCCGACTCAGATTGTCCTCTTCTCTGACCCAGAAAATCGTAACTCCTCCGGCGAGCCTCGCCCTGAGTCACTGGATTGAATGTTGAACAAAACTTGTCCGATGACGGAAAAACTGTATCATCAAAACTAGTCATTGGAATCAGTGGGATTTCACTTCTGCTGTTTTCTCGCATTGGTCCCCTAGAAATTCAGCTTTAATAAATGAAGTTAAAACAAAAACTGTTGCAAACTGCTCACCGAATAATCACTAAGATGACCCGCAGTACATAAATCGTAAAGGTTAGAGGGGCTGACGTTTAGATCCTAGCAGGACCTTTCTCAAAGGCAAAGTCTTTGCCTTTGAGAAAGGTCCAGCTAAGATCGAAACGTCAGCCCCTCTAACTATTGAGATTTTATAAATGATAGTGCATATCTCAACTTGGGCGCACAAGACATACGTACGAGGTGCATCTCGTTCGTGCGACTTATACGAATAATGTCACTTGAATGCATTTGGTAGGTATGATGTATTATCATGTACGCACGGGCGAGATTAAAGCCGTACGTACAAGTTAAATCGTGTCCCCACGGGACATTATACGTAAATCGTAATTATATACAAGATGTAAGTCGTACGTACCAGCTAAATCGCGTACACACGAAACATTATAAGCCGTATATACGTACGACTCATAAGTGGTACATACGGCCTAGATGTCATACGGACGAGTTAGGCTAGAGAGAGGATTTTGTTCGCCATTTCCCTAATAGAGCTTCGTTCTGTGCTGCCTGAAGCTAGTTGTGCTTGTTTTGAAATTTTGTCCACGGACAGTTAAACCGCCGCTTATGTATAGGCGGGAGAGGAACTGTCCATCTACATCCATCATCTATGCCGGGATAAGATCTCTAGCGTCCTCAGGGAACCCATGGGCTACTTTCCTCTCGCCAACCCAGAGTCAATTTTGTGCCGGCCAAAAGTTAATTAAAATGCTGACCGGCGGGCGGTCAGATCTTAACCGATTCCGATCGACCGAGTAATGTAGGTGGATCGCCAGGAGTGAAATAGCTGGAATTCTTCCTTTACCTTCTATATTGCACCTCTACTTCGTCGACATCGTACATTATTGTCAACAAAAATAGTGGTTGGTAATATTTAACCAACAACCTGGACAGTAGCGGTCATAGTATAAACTAGTAAGCCGTGTCCGCACTGGCCTATTTTTTTACCGAGCCCGTGGGTAACATTCCAATGGGTAAATCTTCCCGGCGTCCGCACTTGGACTTTTTCGACTCGGGTAAACTAACCGAGACGATCGGTAAAACTCACCGACTCATGTACATGTGCATGTACTCTAGGCACACAAACACATTGTTACCCTGCGCCCGCACGAGTGTTGCATACAGTAACGTAACGTGCGGGGCGCCGGATGTGGTTTTTTACCGAGTCGTTTACCGAGACATCGTGTCCGGATTGGACTTATCGACTCGGTTAAACTGACCTGGTCAATTTACCGGGCAGAAGTTGGTCGGTTAAACTACCCACTGGAGTCGGGTAACTTACCTGGGAGGAAAACTTCCTGGTCTGTCCGCACTGGACTTAAAATGGTCAATTTACCCATTTGCTCGATTAGTTTACCCATTTTAAGTCCAGTGCGGACGCGGCAGTCTTACGGTAGCATTTGGGTGAACAAACTCCTGTTCGAGCAGTGTTGGTAAAATTAATTCACTCACAAACTTCCGACATTTCTGATTCAGATAACCCCAATTCAAATGTCGGGCGCACGATTTTCCCCAACGCCCAATACCATTGTCCACGTACATTTACCGTTTCTATAGGAGCGTATAGGGCCTATACCTGTACATTTCTGTGTATATATGTGACCCGGCACAGCGTCATGAGGAATATCCCACCAAAACACTTTTCGTGTAAACAACGCCTGAAGTCCATCAAAGTATCTTCTCAATTCGATAAAAAACAAATCTATTTTTTTTTGGAAAGTTAATGTATTAGAGGATATTATGTCAGAATGATTTTTTTCGAAATCAGTCTCTAAATGTTGAAAAAAACGAGGATTTCGGGGAAGTGCTTGTGTACTGTTTTATTGAAAATGTAAAGTTCCTACCATTTTTAAAGGGCCGCTTTCGAGGAGTTACAATGGTGCTGCTATATTGTGTCTGGTTCCAAGTGAAGTCCCCTTGTACTATTTACAACAACGTTCACACGGAAATAATTTTGATATCATTTGAAAGCTAATGGTATACTCGTTCACATCATTAGAACATCTGAAAATCTCAAAAGTGGGGGTTATTCCTCATTATGCTGTGCCGGGTCACATATTCCATCCTACCTAATTCTTCAACACAGTGACCGTTATCCACATCAATATGACTTAATGCAATGAATGTATGATCATACTCACTTTTGCCATACTTTTCTTCCTTTGCTTACACAAAGCTTCATATGACAGAAGTAAGTACATGATGGTGATTTATTTTACTGGTTCTCTATCGGTAGCTGTCTTGGTGTTGTGCTTGGTGTCTTCGTACGGTACTTTCTGTGAGAGAACTGCATGCTTTCTCTATCCACTATACCGCACTGTGTATACTGATTTATTTTCTTTGCTGCGTTCACATACGAAGAGTGTATTTCGCCCGCCAAAAAGAACTCCACAGTCTCTTTATCCAAAGTCACGACCGTTATGAAAAACAGGAAGAAACTACGAGCTAACTTGAACCGGTGATTCTGGTTGAACGTACCGGTTCCCCTATACCACCAGGTCTGCCTTCACGGCCCTTGGGATCAATCCATCTTCTATTGGCCTATTCACTAAACAGACCAGACACCGGATACTTTCGTTCCAGATCAGCTCCGACCTTTCCGTTCAAACAAACAGCGGAAAATAAATGGTGACTGGGAAATGACTCCCCGTATTTTATGAAAATGCTCTATAGTTGGGGAAAGAACGAGGCTGAGATTTGAACCCCATGCACTGGCCTGACGTACCATAATTGTCTACCAACTGAGCATCCAGCTCTTGTGTGGATAGAAGCCATCCAAAGTAGTGTACCATTTTCGTTGGTGTGGTGGCGCCATTCAACCATTATATGCCATACGTGTGCAGCACACAACATCCATCCAAGATGGCTCCGCTGAGCTGATTATCATAAAGTGTGGACCCACAACTTTTTTTTAATAAAGGGTTTTTGGAGGCTAATTGGGGGCTAACCTGAGGGTTCACTCTTCAATTTTAATGTGTAATTTGGTATTTTCTTTTGGGACTTTTCTTTTGTGCCTTTTCTCTTGAGCCTTTTCTCTTGGGCCTTTTCTTTGGGGTCTTTCCCTTTAGGCCCTTTGTTTTTGGGCTTTTCTATAGATTGTTTTGACTATCTTCATTGTGTGGCTGCCAGGCCAGACAACCATACTGACCCCAACAATCCTCAACACAGTTTGTTTAGTACTGTACACTGCTGAACCCAACAGAGGACAACAGGCCCCAAAATTTGTTGGCTTCTGTTGGAGTCAGCAGGGTTAGGGTTTTAATTTTTAATTAGGCGGTTCAGTTTCCTATCCTATCACGCAAACTCTCTCATCGGTTGCACCTGAATCAAAGTCTAGACCTTTAGACAACCCTATTAACACTGTAAAACACTTACAAATGTCGCCCAACCTGCTAGGAAAGCCAACTATAGTTCAAGAATTTACTGAAATGGCAAAAGCAAAAACTCCGAAATCTTAAATCTGAACAATTTTCGGCTCCGACTTAGTTCGGGGCAGATAATCCCCAATTCCTGGCACAGTACCGGTAATAGCCGAAATTGTTTAACAGTTTAAACCAGTAATGGATACAACTACTTTCCACCTTTGGGATTGACACGTCAGGCCAAATATTGTTCACTCATTGATTTGATATTATGTTTGAACAACCGTTGGGCAAGGTTCGATGACGATTCTGTGCAGTGTGCACAAACCCTCGTGTTGTTTTGTTCAGCTTTCTGTCGTGTATGTTCTATCATTTCATCGGCTAAGGCTTCGGCTGCTGCTTCGGCTCCGGCTTCGTCTCTGTTTATCCAAAAGCTGAAATCACAGGCTGAAATCACATCGTGTGTAGTCAATGTCCATAGATCGCTGCGTCATTTCCAAGACGGAGCCACAAAGGACGGTATACCGTCTGTTTGTCGTTTCCATTGCGTCACCCCGTAACCCCGATTAATTCGTTTCTCGTTCGATGTCATAGAGAGGAGTACTATGTTTTCATCAGTAGCAATATAAAAACTTCATCCCCACAAATGTTAAATTCAACATTACTCACGCTTCAAAACAAATCTTACCCAGGTTTTGTATGTTTCAATATAACGTATAAAGTATAGACTTTACAAATATGATCGCTGTTCATCATTAACACGCACTTGAACTGAGAGCAAAGCAGTACAGTTATGTAGCTCTTTAGTATTATGGTGCTATTAGTGCTGGAATGGTGCTGAGATTTTGTACTTGATTGACCCAAAAGCAGTGCTTTTTACCCCAATAGTTCCTTGCCGGCATATTCACAAATCCGTAGCGATACGCGATAGTTCCCGTATCTCTGTGTCTCTCTGTCATTCTGTCCATGTTTGGTGTCTCTATGTCTCCTTTTCTCTCTCTACTGACTCTCTATCCCACCTTGTCTCCCTCTCTGCCTCTCCCTGTCTGTCTCTGTGGGACCGTTTCTGTCTCACTATGTCCCTCTCTGTGTGTCTGTCTCTATCTGTCTCTATCTCTCTGTGTCACTCTCTCTTCCCACCCTGTCTCCCTCTCTGCCTCCCTCTGTCTGTCTCTGTTGGTCTGTTTCTGTCTCACGCTGTCCCTCTCTGTGTGTCTGTCTCTTTCTGTCTCTATCTCTCTGTGTCACTCTCTCTCAATCTTTCTTCTCTGTCTCTATCTCTCTGAGTATACTGTAGGTTTCTTTCCGTCTCTTTCCTCTTCTTTCTTTCTATCTGTGTGCCTCATCCCTGTCTCTCTGTTTCGCTCTCCTTCGTCTTCCGTTCTCTCTCTCTCTCTCATTCTCTCTCCATCCCTCCCTTTCTCCTTCTCTCTCTCAGTCTTCCTCGTCCTCTCTCTCTCTCTCTCTCTCGATCTTCGAAGTCCTTCCTACCTCTGTTTCCCACTTCGTGGTTGTATTGGTTGTATTGGTCCTTTAATACCTGTGATGCACCCAAATATCGACGAAGTTTGTCATTATTTCGTGGACAGAGCACGTGTGCCCGTATGGGCCATTTTGAAAC